>JAJOZX010000737.1:1210000-1213827 GCA_023014485.1 Bathynomus jamesi | reverse complement strand
ATCACTCTTTCCACCCTAATACCATGGGAAATACTCCAGTCCTTGATTCACACCGCCCAGTCACAATTAAAATTATCACCCATATTCCCACTCAACCACACTAATTACCCTCAATTTCTAGAATACACCTGGACTGTACATGGACCACCCCTACACATACCTTATAATTATACCATTTTTCGATTTCCTCACTTATGACGTATATAGATTTCACCCTTTCCCAACACCCTACCAAATAACTCTAATGTCTATCGATTGTATTTACCCACCGTACCACCTTACCTTTTCCTCACCAAAGATCTATCAGCTTATTCTATGATGTCAGATAGCGACGTCCGGCATTGCCGATTCCCGCAACCAAATAAACAACTCATCTGCCCTCCACTCAAACCAGTTATTCTTCCCACTACTAGGTCTTGCTTTGTCGATTTAATTCGTGACCGGCATGCCCCCGTATGTTCATTTAAAAAATTTCATTCCCCTAAAACCATCCAACTACGAATTGGACCAGACATCTGGGTTTCTTTCGCGAACAGGACTGCCGCTACCCTCGAGTGTCCATCAAATTATTCTCTCATTACAATCCCTATGATTATTCGGCTACCAATTGGTTGCTTCTTGCGTTCAAAAGCCCTCCAAATATACAACCCGTATAAGGTTACCCTTAATAACTCATACCCATTTCCGTCGCAAATTAAATTTAAACCCGTCAGAGAGATCTTAAATCTCTCCATAAAACCTGTAACCATCCTACCCGAACTGCATGCCCCTGAATGGAATGATCAATTGAGCCGGTTTAAAATTTCGGATGATAACCAAAAGAACCTCTTACAAATACTACAACCGGTAACCATTTTCTCAACATCTGCCGTTAGTATCATTATTGTGTGTGCTATTATCCTCGGTGTATTTGTGATGAAAAGATCATTCTGGGAACAAAGAAAACCCAGTGACACGGAACATGAAACTATTTATGCACGACCAAGAGTGCGTACCCAGACCACGTGAACTAGACTTAAACCACCCGACTTATGTTGTATATATAAATCTGTATTATAAAACCAGTAGTTATCATCTAGTTAGCCTTAGTTAGGATGTTACGTTATTATATTAATATCATTCTAGAGGGAAGAGCCCTGTAAAAATGAACCATAAATAATTCCCATATTCCTATATTATCTTATCCTTCATGTAATTCTTGTATTCATTTATATAGTCTCTGTATCCATTGTAAGAAAAAGTATCCATTTTAAAAATTCATGTGTTATATGGTTCATGTATAATCTTATATATTTAACTATATAATGCCTATACTCCTATGTATGTACGTGTGTGTATTCATTTTTACATAAGGACCAAAATCGCCCAACGCGAGTTTGGATAAAATATTTGATTCACTTTTAACTTGGCTAAATAATTGGTGACCTATTGTTTTTTAAAATCTCATAATCATTTTTTTAGATTTCGCTTAATAAGGAATCCTGTTAAGCTTTGCAATGTTCACATTTTGTATACAATCTCTTTCGTTATAAACAATGAGATCATGTCTTGCCTAAGCATTAAAATTGTACATCTTAAACCTTAAAATTTCACTCATATGCATATTTTAGTGTAAAGATGCATAGTCCGATTTCCACTTTAGTTAACTTGGCAGATCATGATAACATCAGATCTGAAAAGTCGCGGTTTAAGATAAAAATATGGTTTCGTCTTCAAATATTTTGTTTACTCGTTCAAGCCTTACCGCAGCTAAAAAAATTACTTATTTTTAAATATTGTGCAAAAATAATACAGCCTTCTTAGCATTTAATAATAATAATGTTAGCAGTTTTTTGGGTATTAAACCCATTTAAATTCATCCATTGTCATTCAGAAGCTAATTCAGAGGCTGAGCACTACCTGTATTTTTTAGCAGTAAAATTACAGTTGAAGCTAGTTTTTACCTTATCCTTCGAGCCTTGCTCTCTTCAGAAAAACTTAGAAAACTTTCCGGATACGCTATAAGAAGAATCCGGAACCTTCAGCATTTAGATTGCAAATCTACCAGAGTCCTCCGAGCCACTATAGAAGAACTCGGAGAGTAACATAGAAGAAAAACCACTTCAAAGCACCTATCCGTTGCTTGCCTCCTAAACCAGAACCCCCGTCAATCCGAACCACCCCAGGGCCATAGACGGAGGGGTTAACATATATATACATATATACATATATATATATATATATATATATATATATATACACATATACATATATATATATATATATATATAATATATATACATATGATGAATAAAACACGAAGGAAAGGAAACACAAAATGGTGCTCAAGCGCTTTCGTCTAATGACATCCTCAGGAACACTGAAGTACATAAAAAGGTTAAGCCTATATATAGGTTACAGAAAGAAAAAAAAAAAGAAAAAAATAAATAACATACACACACACACATATATATATATATATATATACATACATATCTATATATACAAATACATACATACATACATACATACATATATAACAATAAACAGAGAAGTAAAAATAATAAAAAATTAAAAATTAAAACCTTAAAGGATTACCAGTGAGGCGTACAGATTTGTAAGGAAAAATATCGATTTTTAGCACAAGATCAAATGGATTATAAAAATACAAAATTATACTGGAACTCTGCCGGGTTTTAACACAATGCTGCCTATGGTCAGGGGACCTACAGTTTTACGTGGGTTCCGAACCACAAGAACATAAGAAATTTATGTAAAAACTGCCGGTAAATTGGCGACGACCAATTTTTACGAAACTAAATAATTATCAATTTAAAACTAATTAATTATCGATTTAAAACTAAAGATAGAATCTCTGGATCCAGAGGATCAAGTCATAATAGACTACTATCCACAAATGTTACACTCTATATCTATTTATAACGGACATGCAAATATATCAGATCCAAAGAATCCAGTCAATTTCATTACGGTATCCATCAAGTCACGGTCCATATCGATTGCGGACCAAGTCAAAATTACAACCATATACATTACAATATATACACTTACGAGGAAAAGTGTAGGTGTGGCTGTAAAGACTGTACAGTAATGTAGAAATGTGTGTGCACCCATTGTGGGTCTCCCATTTAAAGGTGTTTGTGGGGCAAGTGAAGATCATGAGTTTTCAATACCTCACAGTACTATGGGAGGGTACCGCTCGGCAGAGGAATCTCTTTAAATGGGGTGTGTAAGGACAGAGAGTATCCCCTAACCAAAGACGCTGCCTCCCTATATCTCACAACACTTGTGTTGAGCTGTGGGATCTATCCCCACAAAGCCTTAATTTTACTACCTTAAACTATACCCTTTCTATCAACATGCGCGTCTAATCGATTTTTAAACATGTTTATAGAAGTGTACTAATTATTCTACCGGCAAACTATTCCAGCTATTTACTATTCTATGCGTAAAAAAGTTTTTCGCAACTGCTGTCTCGAACCTTCTACTTGTCAACTTACACCCGTTATTTCTAGTCCTATTATATTGAGATATTTCGAAAAAGCTATCTCTATCTACGTTATCAAACCCATTCATAATTTTGAAAACCTGGATTAGATCACCCCTTAACCTCCTAGTTTCGAGTGTAGTCAATTTTAACTCCTTAAGCCTATCCTCGTACGACTTTGACCTAAGAGACGGAATCATCTTAGTTGCTCGTCTTTGAACTCTTTCGATTTTGTCTATATCTTTGCGCATATGCGGATTCCAAAATTGGACCGCGTACTCCAAATGGGGTCTAACTAATGACTTATAAAGAGGGACTATAATATCGCGCGATTTGTACT
>JAJOZX010000737.1:1190000-1202500 GCA_023014485.1 Bathynomus jamesi | reverse complement strand
TTGTTTTACAGAAAGATTTAGGTTTATAGAATTGTAATATAAATTAATATTAAAATAAAAGAAACTATAAACTCTCTATATTGCTGTTGTATCAAGTGATGTTTATCACGGCCATTATAATAATAAGATATACTGACCTAAGTTAATTAGCGTTGAAGAAGTTTATCTGTTGCTCTCTCTTCTTCTCTAGGGTAAGTCTATGAAGTGTACTTTATTTGTATATATAACAATATTTTATCATACACGTATCTTTATTTTATAATTTATTTATCTATTGTCATAACAGTATAAAAGAATTTAGATTGTAATAACCAGAGTGAATAATTTGTAATGTATATATAACATCAAACGTAGTTAGGACAATTTAGGCCCTAAGCAAATGTTCATATTTCCTATAATTAAATATTGTGTTTTAAATAAATAAATGTAAATATAAAATGTGGCTCGTTAATAGTGAAATGTTAATATTATTTTTATAGATTGCGTATTATTAATTCTAATGTTAAGTATTTTTATTTTATAGGTTTCGGTTCCTTCTTTCGGTTCCTTCTTTTGGTTCCTTCTTTCGATTTGATTTGTATTCAACATTTCGAGTTGATATTTCGGTTGAGTTATATTTAATTGCCACTTATATTTAAATTGCCACTTTGGTTGTGTACGGTTCCCATTTTGTCTTTCTGAGAATAAAAGAACAAAGCCAAGATTGTGATATGTGTAACTGTGTTGATTGCCACATAATATACAAATAAAATATTCTTTTTATTTCTGTATTTTACAGACCCCAAGAACCAAGATGAAACGTGTTCAGTTAAGTGGTGCACAAAAGCGAAAACTATCAAAAGAGAAACAAGAGAAGACTTTGGATTTAGAGTCCAAGACTGCAAAGCTGACTGATTTCTTCACACAAGTTCCACGACCACAACGTCAACATGATATACCGATTCTGAATCAAAACCAATCTCCGTCATCAGAAGTGGACACAAATACCACTTTGATCACTTCAAAATCAAAATATGATGACGTTGGAATCACCGAGGTGTCACAAGCAGGTTCATCTACCACATGTCTCACTACTGATCTCACTTTGCCTGTAAATTCTCTTGATACCTCTACTGCAAATGTTGATTCAAGTTGCTTTACAAGACATTCTGGGGTTGAAATAATTGCTGAAAATGAAAGTTTAGTGGACCATGGTGATGGTGGTGAAATGAATCAGTCTGCAGAAGATGAAGTAAATATAGCAAAAGATCCAGGGTTGTGGCTTGATTTCTCTGCTGATGATGTGGCTTATTGGATTGCTTGTGGACCCAGTGACTGTCAACACCACAATGGGCCATTTGACAAGTCTTACCGGCATTTCAGTAGTGGCAAACCAGCAAGATACTGTTCACAAAAACTTTTCGTTGGGACAAAAGCCAATGGTGAGAAATACAAGAGAGAGTGGTTATTGTATTCACCATCAACAGGATCAGTTTACTGTTATGTTTGTAAACTGTTTGCTCCTAAAAATGTCTCACATTTTGTTATAAGAGAAGGGTTCAGTGACTGGCGAAATACTATTGTAATTGATCATCATGAAAAAAGCACTACTCACCGAGACTCTATGCTAACATACTTAACTCGCAGACAAGGTGCGGGGTTGGGACAACAGTTGGAAAAACAAATTCAGGAAGAGTGTGATTACTGGGAACATGTCTTGAGGCGTGTCATAGCTGTTATTTGTACGTTAGCTGAACGTGGCTTGTCTTTTCGAGGAACAGAAGAAAGATTTGGATCATTGCAGAATGGGAATTTTTTAGGGCTGCTTGAGCTCATAAGCCGGTTTGATCCATTTTTAGCAGGTCACATTTTGAAATATGGAAATTCTGGCAAAGGAAATCCTTCTTACCTGTCCAAAACCACCTGTGAGGAACTCATTCAACTAATGGCTCAAAAGGTCCACGCACTCATTGTTGACGAAGTAAAATCTTCTGGTTATTTTAGTTTGTCAGTTGATTCAACACCAGATCTATCACATATCGATCAGTTAAGTGTTGTACTTAGGTACTTAAAAGATGGACAGCCTATTGAACGCTTTTTAACCTTTCTGAAAATGAAAAGCCATACTGGTGAGGAAATGGCAAATCAGGTGTTGCAGTACTTACGTGAAGTTTGTAAGCTAAACTTTTCAAAATGTAGGGGTCAATCTTACGACAACGCTGCCAACATGTCTGGGCGTTATAAGGGGATGCAGCAAAAAATTTTAGAAACAAACAAGTTTGCTATATATGTGCCCTGTGCAGCCCATTCACTAAATCTGGTAGGCCGAAGTGCTGTTGACTGCTGTCAAGAGGCGGTTAATTTCTTCTCTACAGTGCAGTTGCTCTATACCTTTTTTTTAGCCTCAACCAGCAGGTGGGAAATTCTTAAAGGTTGTATTGGAAATGAAAGTGTCTTAAAATCCCTCTCTGATACCAGATGGGAGGCACATGCTATGGCAACAGCAGCAATTTTGAAATCTTTCCTTAAAATTTTAGAAGCGTTAGAATGTATAGCTGAAGACCAGTCACAAAAGGGAGACACTAGAAGAGAAGCAAATAATATTGCAAATAAGATGCAAGAGCTAGAATTCGTTTTTATGTTGAATTTTTGGGATGAGATTTTGCAAAATTTTCATAGAGTAAGCAAAGTTCTACAGAATAAGGATGTGAACTTAAAAACATGTGCAGATCTGTATGGATCATTAGCTGACCAACTGTGCACTTCACGAGATGAATTTGAAAGATATGAAGCAGCTACAAAGGAAATGCTACCAGATGTTGATTACAAGGCAGCTCAAACTCGCAAACGTATCAGAAAGAAGGTACCCAATGACGGAGATGCACCAGAAGTATATCTGAATGCCAGAGATAAATTTCTTATCACCACCTTTTACACAATTGTTGACAAACTTGAAACTGAGATGAGAAGAAGAGGAGAGATATACAAAGAAATAGCAGAGAGATTTTCTTTTCTAAGTGATGTGCCACATAATGTCACCACTTCATCATCTACTGAAATTGAAAGGTATTCTCAGGGTTGTAAAAAGATGATTGATGCTTACCCAGAGGACTTGAACACTAATTTCTCTGCTGAGCTTCAGCAGTTTCACTCATATGTGTGCCATAAGTTCAGTGCAAAAAAAATGTAAAAACAAGATTCAGTCATGCTGAACTTTATAAAATAATTGTAAAAGACAATATTGAGTGTGCCTTCCCAAATGTAGAAATTGCCTTTCGTATATTTTTAACATTAATGGTCACAAATTGCTCAGCTGAGCGTTCATTTTCTCAGTTGAAGTATATTAAAAATACCAACAGAACAACTATGCAACAAGGCAGGCTGGATGCCTTATCTCTACTAAGTATAGAAGCAGATGTGTTACGTAGGATTAGTTTTGAGGATCTGATCAAAGACTTTGCAATTAAAAAAAGTAGGAGAAAACTTTTCAAATATAAATGAAGTGGAAGTATACAAAAATAAACATTATTTTCCATCTTACTGTAAGTTGTTTCATTTCAAAAAATAAAATTTTATTTTATGGTTATTTTTGTTTATATTTGAATTACATATATATGGGGCACCAAAATCTTTTAAGTGCTTAGGGCTTCTAAAGGTCTTAATCCGGCCCTGTCTGATACACAGCATTTGCTGTCAGGAGACCAGTACCTGAATCCAGTTTAGGCACACCAAGAAGTTGTTCAACGCCTTCTCCTGAAACCAATACGGGCAGACGGTCAACAATATGCATTCCTGTAATATCTTCAATTAATTTTCCATCCCAGTGAATTGTTAGGGCACCTCTGGCTTGAATTCTTCTTTCAGGTTCTCTGCAATTTTCTTTCTATATTTTATCCTCTCTCTACGAATAGAAGAGTAGCTAACATTGTACTCTTCTGGATTTTTTCCTAGACTTTGAATTGTTGGCAGTAAAACTAGAGACGCATTTCTGTCACTCAATTTGGAACATCAAGACTTCCTAATAAATAATTTATCATCAAACAATTTTCTACGTTTGCCAACCTTACTTTTCCATGTTGAAGGCTGTGCAGCACAGAAACCAGGTTCATCACTATTACTCTCCTCTGATTCTGATTCTGATGATGTACTGGTGAGTATGACAGCCTCTTCATTCTTTTTTCTTTTGATCTCTTCTTCTGCTTTCCTCTTTTCATAACGTTGTTGCTTTTCTGCTGCTCTTTGCTCTTTTTTAGCAACAGCCTTATCAATGGTACCCATTTTTCCATGACGTCCTTTCTCACGTTGCATTTTCAAGAATTTCTTATCATCTTCTATTTTTATAAGCTGCATAGCATTCTCATGAGCAATGTCAAATAAGTTTTCCAGTTTATCTTTCCATTTTTCTTCTTTATTATTTAAATTTTGTGATCTTTTCAATTTGTTTACTTTGTTTTTCTTAAGCAGCTGCCATTCCCTCAGTATTCCTTGAATTTTATCTACTACATGGATTCTTTGTTTTGCTGGTATTCCTGTTTTTTTCCGAACTGCTAGCACATCATCCGCAGTAGTCCAGCATGATTCTCTAATGCTTTGCTTTTTAATATTTCTGTAGTGCATGAAGAGGGTCATCATTTCCTTCTCTGATGGTAATACGGATGTTTTTAGTACTGCAGAGAGCTGCCCAATTAGCCATACTTCAGTTTCTTTTCTTGTAGAACTTCTCCCAACTGAGCAACTAGGTGATGGTGAGTTAGGCCTAGCATCCATAATCGATTAATTGGTATCAAAATTACGAGTTCCAAACAACAATTAAAAGCAAGCTAGTATATAAACCATTCATTAAAAATTCTGAAATATAAACAATTAAACATAAAATCATAAGTTGTAAAAACAAACAAATTGAAAAAAAGGGAAAATTTGATGCCTGGTAGCACATAGTAAATTTTATTTAAAATTCACCAAATTTGGTATACACTACTTTTTTGTCATAGGGAACAAAAATACAGGTTGAACAATTAACAAAAAAAACTTTGATTTTTTGAATCACCCTAATTATATATATATATATATATATAATTATATATATATATATATATATATATATATATATATATATATATATACACATATATATATATATATATTAGTGATGTAGGTCACATCCGCATCCGCGGTACATCCGCACATTTTCTCGCATCCGCATCCGCACTTTGGACTGCGGATGTCGTGCGGATGTGGACCGTTGAGATAAAATGTCATTAATAAGCGGAAATTATCAAATTCTACTATATTAATAGAACTAGTTCATTGTGCGCAAAAGTGATGCAAGCGACAAGACGAGAGGCTGTTCTTGTATGAAGTTACTCTCTTGCAACCTACTTAGATCCACGTTACAAAGCTAAGTTATTTTCACCTAGTGCATTAGAACGAGTTAAATCATCACTTGGCAAAGCAGTTGAAGAGCTTCAATCTCTTGAATCTGTCACTTCGCCACCCACCAAAAGAATAAAAGTTTCAGTGACAGAACCAACACCTTCAATAAGCAAATCTATCACAGAATCTGTCTCTCAGTTTCTTGAGTCAAGCAGCAATGACGAGACCTACGCGATGTCAAAAGATGTAGTAAAAATGATCGAGAGCTATCACCAAGAAAAACGCCTGGCTGCATGTGACAATCCTATTAGTTGGTGGAAAAATACGCAGAATATCTATCCATACTTGAGTAAACTTGCAAGGAAACATTTAGCCTGTCCTCCAACAAACGTACCAAGCGAGAGATTATTTAGCAGTGCTGGATTAATATATGATGAAAAGAGAAACAGACTGGCAGCAGAAAAGGCAGATAAATTAATGTTCCTTAAGCATAACCTTCCTATAATTAAGTTTGAACATTAAACGATGAACATCTTAGTTTACTTTATTTTAATTACTCATTTATAAATATGCCTAATAAAACTTTAAACTTAATATAAATAGTTATCAAGCTAATTAAAGATCTCTTTCTATAAGGGTGGAGGTTGGGGAAAGAGGTCGGTGGGGTGCATTTGAGTTGGGTTCACGTCCCGCATCCTGGTAACACAATTATGGTTTCTAATTGTGCCTGAAACTCAACAAAATATAACGAATTTATTTGCAGACGAATTCACTAATTGATTTCTATATTAGTTAGATGCTTGATATTATTTTATATGTTCAGAGAAAAGTACAGCAATTATTGTACAATTAATCAATTATACTACATTATAGCTACAGCTCTCTCTATATAATAACTTATTATATACGTTAAACACAACAAATCTCGAATATATCCTAAAAAATAACGAAAATGTAGACATCCGCATCCGCACCCGCATCCGCGGATGTTGAAATCAAACATCCTCATCCGCATCCGCGGATGTGAAAAAAATGACATCCGCTACATCACTAATATATATATATATATACACACACACACACATATATATATATATATATACAGGGTGGGCGGAAAGTAGCTCCCTATTTTGGATTGGTAAAAAAATACGTATATTATCCATTTATTTCAGAAGAAATAATATGAAAAGGTAGGCATACATGGTAGGTTTTCTCTAAAATTCAATGTGGGCTCCAACTCTTTCCACCAGCTTCTGGAGCCGCCCAGGAATGGCGTCCACTGACTTTAGCAGGAACTCCGGCGGGATGGAGGACATGACTTCCCGAATTCGGTCCTCCAGTTCTTCCAATGTCCTCGGTTTGGTGCGGTAGACTTCTTCCTTTACCCACCCCCAAAGAAAGAAGTCGCACGGTTTCCGCTGAAAAACGGCAGAATCGGTTCAGTGTAACGGTGTGGTGTGGTATGACCTCAGATCAGGTTGTGGGCCCGTTCCTTCTGCGCAACACCATGAATGCTGAGCGGTACCTTGCTATGTTGCGAAACGAGGTCTGGCCGGTTGTCAGCACATGGGAGAACATCGACGATCTGATATTTATGCAAGATGGCGCCCTCCGCACTTCGCTCTTGTTGTCCGTGAGTGGCTGGATGCCCACTTCCCTGGGCGTTGGATGGGTCGTCGTGGTCCACATCAATGGCCAGCCAGGAGCCCCGAGTTGACACCGTGCGACTTCTTTCTTTGGGGGTGGGTAAAGGAAGAAGTCTACCGCACCAAACCGAGGACATTGGAAGAACTGGAGGACCGAATTCGGGAAGTCATGTCCTCCATCCCGCCGGAGTTCCTGCTAAAGTCAGTGGACGCCATTCCTGGGCGGCTCCAGAAGCTGGTGGAAAGAGTTGGAGCCCACATTGAATTTTAGAGAAAACCTACCATGTATGCCTACCTTTTCATATTATTTCTTCTGAAATAAATGGATAATATACGTATTTTTTTACCAATCCAAAATAGGGAGCTACTTTCCGCCCACCCTGTATATATAACTTTTATATATATATATATATATATACAGGGTGGGCCGTAAGTTTCCATACATAGGAAAATTTAAACGTTTGTTTTTATGTTTCAGATACCCTAAGAATATGCGTTTGACGAAAGAGCAACGAATTGAAATCATACTGATGGCTGGTCGGGAAGCAGTCGCATGGTTGCAATGAACTTTAACAGACAACATGGAACGAACATCACACACGACACTGTGGCAAAACTTATTAACAAGTTTCAGAAAACTGGAAATGTTGCAGATCAACCGCGAAGTAGTCCAAGACGTACAGCCCGATGAAGACACAACAGCTACGATACTTACAGCGCTTACACGGAGTCCAGAAAAAGTACACGACGGTTGTCTGCAGAAAGTGGTGTCAGCAGATCGAGTATCAGGCGCATTTTGAAAGCAAACAAATGGCATCCATACAAATTGCATATGGCACAGCATTTGAGTGAAGACGACCCGGATAGACGGATGGAATTCTGTGAACGGGCATTAACCAAAGTGAACGAGGATGCAAACTTTTCAACTAAGATCTTGTTTACTGATGAAGCAAATTTTTACGTCAATGGAGAGGTTAATCGGCAAAACATACGTTATTGGAGTAATGCTAGCCCTAATTGGCTATATATATATATATATATATATATATATATATATATATATATATATATATATATATATATATATATATATATATATTATATATATGTGTGTATATATGTATATATATGTGTATATATGTATATATATATATATATATATATATATATATATATATATATATATATATATATATATATTGCGCTAACGTAAAATTACGATACAATGCAGGGAGACGCGGAAGGTAATCGTTTAGTTAATTTTCTCGAGGATAGCTTTCTTATTCAAAAGTTGGGGAACCTACGAGGTTGGACAGTATTTTAGATTTAGTAATAACTACGGATGATAGGCTAATTACTGATCTTCAAATAATAGAACCGTTGGGCAATAGCGATCACAATATGGTAGAGTTTGTCCTCTCAGTAAGTCACTCGAAACCAGCTAACTCGACGAAAATTCCTAACTTCCAGCACGCAGACTTTAGTAAATTTCGAAATAAATTGTCACACGTCAATTGGGAAAACGTGATGGGGAACTCCAACGCAAAACTAATGTGGGAATCGTTCGAAACAGTATTTAGGACTATAAATGAGGAATGTGTACCGTACAAAATTAAGCGTGCGAAAGTAAACAACAAGCCCTTGTGGTTTACTTCTAGAGTAGGAGACATTATAAAGAGTAGAGATAGGGCTTATAGGCTACATAAGTGCGATAAAGACAATTTGTGGTTACGAAACAACTACATATCTCTAAGGCGTGAAGCGAAAAGTGTAATAAAAAAGTCCAAACGCGAATTTGAAATCTCCATAGCTCGTGACGGTAAAGAAAACCCCAAGCGATTCTTTCAATACGTCAATAATAGAAATCCAGTAAAAAGCGTCTTGGGGCCTTTGAAAAATGTAAACGGAGATCGTTTCTGAAAACAAGGAAATGGCTACCTTGCTAAACGAATTTTTTACGTCAGTTTTTACTATAGAAGATGTAACAATATCCCTACGGTCACGACATAATACCTTTGATAATGGTAATATTTTGGATAATATAGTGGTTAGTGAAGGGAGGTAATGCGCTATATTGATAAAATGAAAACGCGTAAATCACCGGGCCGGATTCCATATATCCCATACAACTAAAAGAATTAAAAGATAGCATTGTTGTGCCGCTAACAAAGATTTTTAATGCGTCTATTTCTGAGGGGTGCGTACCAGATAATTTCAAGTTAGCAAACGTAACACCTATCTTTAAGAAAGGCGATAAAGGTGCGGCGGGAAATTATAGGCCAATCAGTTTAACGTCTGTTGTAGGTAAGCTACTGGAATCAATAATTAGGGATCGTATAGTCGAACACTTAGAATACCATAAACTTGTTAGAAATACGCAGCACGGATTTAGGCGAAACAAATCTTGCTTAACTAATCTTTTAGAATTTTTCCAAAGCGTGGTTGACGTTTACGATAGACATCGGGCGGTTGATGTAGTGTATTTAGATTTTCAAAAAGCGTTTGACACCGTGCCGCACAAAAGACTCATTGAAAAAACTAAGGCTCATGGAATCAGGGGTGTAGTAATAAATTGGCTAGAAGAGTGGTTGCGAGGCAGGAAACAGAGGGTGGTCGTTGATGGAGCGGAGTCGTGTTGGGCTAATGTAGCGAGTGGCGTTCCTCAGGGTTCTGTATTGGGCCCCTTGCTTTTTCTTATATATATTAACGATTTAGATGTCGGCCTAGTCAGTACAGTTTCAAAGTTTGCGGATGACACGAAGCTGGGTGGTAGGGCGATTAATGACGAAGATAGAGGTAAAATTCAGGAAGATCTGAATAAAATCGTTGATTGGTCAGTCACATGGCAAATGAGATTTAACGTGATAAGTGCAAAATTTTGCATATAGGTTCGCGTAACGGTAATTTTGCGTATAGTATGTCAGGGAAAGATTTAACAAGCGTAGAGCAGGAAAAAGATTTAGGAGTTATAGTCACTGGTGATTTAAAAGTAGCGAAACAAAGTACAGCAGCGGTCAATAAGGCGAACAAAGTGTTAGGTTTTATAGCTCGAAATTTTGAGTACAAATCGCGCGATATTATAGTTCCACTTTATAAATCATTAGTTAGACCCCATTTGGAGTACGCGGTCCAATTTTGGAATCCGCATGCGCAAAGATATAGACAAAATCGAAAGAGTTCAAAGACGAGCAACTAAGATGATTCCGTCGCTTAGGTCAAAGTCGTACGAGGATAGGCTTAAGGAGTTAAAATTGACAACACTCGAGACCAGGAGGTTAAGGGGTGATCTAATCCAGGTTTTCAAAATTATGAATGGGTTCGATAACGTAGATAGAGATAGCTTTTTCGAAATATCTCAATATAATAGGACTAGAAATAACGGGTGTAAGTTGACAAGTAGAAGGTTCGAGACAGCAGTTGCGAAAAACTTTTTTACGCATAGAATAGTAAATAGCTGGAATAGTTTGCCGGTAGAAGTAATTAGTAGCACGTCTATAAACATGTTTAAAAATCGATTAGACGCATATGTTGATAGAAAGGGTATAGTTTAAGGTAGTAAAATTAAGGCTTTCTGGGGATAGATCCCACAGCTCAACACAAGTGTTGTGGGATATAGGGAGGCAGCGTCTTGGGTTAGGGGATACTCTCTGTCCTTACACACCCCATTTAAAGAGATTCCTCTGCCGAGCGGTGCCCCCCATAGTACTGTGAGGTATTGAAAAACTCATGATCTTCACTTGCCCCACAAACACCTTTAAATGGGAGACCCAAAATGGGTGCACACACATTTCTACATTACTGTACAGTCTTTACAGCCACACCTACTCTTTTTCTCGTAAGTGTATATATTGTAATGTATATGATTGTAAATTTTGACTTGGTCCGCTATCGATATGGACCGTGACTTGATGGATACCGTAATGAAATTGACTGGATTCTTTGGATCCGATATATTTGCATGTCCTTTATAAATAGATATAGAGTGTAACATATTTGTGGATAGTAGTCTATTATGACTTGATCCTCTGGATCAGAGATTCTATCTTTAGTTTTAAATCGATAATTAATTAGTTTTAAATTGATAACACTAGGCAACAAAGATTTTGTTACAGAAGACCAAATAGGTGCTCCTAGCTAATTTCGGTATGCTGATTTCAAATCTATAATTAGATTTTTTCTATCACGTCTAGATTTTGTGTAAAATGCAAATCACTTTTAGTAAAATTTTCTACCACGTCCAGATTTTGGTTTTAATGTTAATGCCAGTAATATGAAACTTGCTTTTCAAGGTTAAAGCAATTTTTTTTGCCAACTATATACAAATTCGAACAATTTTGATAAATAAAATTTATCCCGAGTTGGCAACACTGAGTCAAGAGCATAGTAACGGGCAACGGCCCAACGGTCAGTCGCTACGTGACAGTCAAGCAGAACGGTTGTTGAAGCTCTCTGCTGATGAGCAAGTGACAGGTTGTGGTGACTTGTGTGTTTTTATAGCATTTGTTTTGTACTACGGTGTGTATTTCTTTTTATTTTGCACATCGTAATAATTACTTTCTACGTTTTTTCAGATATTGTATGGTAATTCAAAATGGCATCAAATAGACGTGCTTGTGTAAATCACCCAGACAACTTCTGCTTTGTCTGTGGACAATATACACCTAAGCCACAACGTAGAAACATAACAACAAAGATTAAACTTGCCTACAAGTGTTATTTTGACTGTAAGTTAGGAGACCAACAGAGGGACTGGGCACCACATATTTGCTGTGCACAGTGCAATGCAATGTTAATAGCTTGGATGAATGGTAAAAGAAAAGCTATGCCGTTCTCAGTCCCCATGGTTTGGCGTGAGCCGAAAAATCACTTCAATGATTGTTATTTTTGTTTGACAAAGATTGCTGGTTTCACAAAGAAAAACAAATCAAAGATCACGTACCCAAACTGCGAATCAGCAATGAAACCAGTACCACATGATGAAACAAATCCACCACCAGTTCCACCAGCAACGATAACAGACAGCAGTTCATCTGAAGATTCTGCTAGTGATATAGAAACAGGGAAAGATGGCATATATGTTCCAGATGCAAATATTTCCCCACATTTGTTAAGTCAAGCGGAGTTAAATGACTTAGTGCGCGATTTGGAATTACCAAAAGAAAAGGCAGAGTTGCTTGGTTCAAGACTTCAAGAATTTAATCTTCTCCAACCAAACACCAAAGTTTCCCATTTCCGCCATCGCCATTTGCAGTTTTCATCATTTTACTTACAGGAAGAAAACGTTTGTTTCTGCCACGATATCAGTGGTCTGATGCAAGGGATTGGCTGTCGCTATGATCCAAAAGAATGGAGACTGTTCATTGACTCTAGTAAAGCTAGCCTTAAAGCTGTATTACTGCACAACGGCAATGAAAAACCTTCAATACCTGTAGCACATGCCACTGGCCTTAATGAGACTTATGAATCGATGAAACTGCTGCTAAGACTCATCAAATATAAGGA
>JAJOZX010000737.1:965000-1175000 GCA_023014485.1 Bathynomus jamesi | reverse complement strand
ATCCCAGCTGAGCCGTGAACGGCCAAATTCTAAAGGGCCAGTTCTACCTAAAGCCCAAGTTAAGCTAAATTAAAACTTACGGATTTGAGATCCTATTAGGTCCTACCTCAGGGTAACCTCAGGGTTGCTGACTCGATGCGGGCCTACCTTAGACCTTAGTTACATGAATTTAATGTAAACAAAAAGGGTACTATTTATGGTCTTCTTTCTCAACCTTGCAACAACAACGCAACCTGGACTATTGCACGGTGCAACAATCTTGTATCTAAACAACCAAACTGAATTGCAAGAGAGCTCTCTAATCTCTATCAGACCACACGCCTCGGTAATTGAACTACAGATCTGTTAACCTTAACTTCACAAACATCATTTGTTGAGTGTTGTGTTTCATTATCAGACCTGGTCTCTAACTGTACTGAGCTACTAAACTCTTTTGCTCGGAGGCCTACGTTAATTATATCATCAATAATCTCTTCAAAGTAAATTATGTTATTTTCTATTTCATCCTCTTCTATAAGAGCCTCAATTTTAACATTTACCTCACCTAGAGCAACCTTTTTAGTTTCTAATATGGAAAGCTGCGCAGTCACTAAGCGTAAATCCTCTTGCTCTATGGCAGAATCTATAGTGGCAATGACCTTTGTAATTAGACCTTTGTAGGCGCTTCTCCTTTTTATAAATTTGTTCAATTCAGATGCACTCATCTTCAATGCAAACAACAATTGGGCTCAATACCAAATGAGCTGAATTGGCAGAAATACTTAACCAAACTGATCAAACGCAAATTTTACTTTCAAATAAACTGAATTGCTAGGTGGGGTACTAACCAACACCAGTATGGAATACCAAATTTTCCACCCAAGTAACTGGCGCACTGGTCTGCAATCTTCGCCTACGAATAATAAACCAAATTAACCAAACTGGTAAATGTAGGCCAAAAACAACGACAGACAAGTGGCCAAGTTTCGCAATTGGGCAACCAAACTTTCTACCCTGGGACCTTAATTCAATAATAACCCAAAATTAACCAAACCGGTAAAATGTA
The DNA here is from genome assembly GCA_023014485.1 of Bathynomus jamesi. Lineage (NCBI taxonomy): Eukaryota > Metazoa > Arthropoda > Malacostraca > Isopoda > Cirolanidae > Bathynomus > Bathynomus jamesi. The sequence goes on along the minus strand of JAJOZX010000737.1, from coordinate 1,173,955 downwards.
GGCCAAAACGACGACAGACGACTGGCCAAGTTTAGCAATTGGGCGACCAAACTTTCTACCCTGGGACCTTAATTCAATAATAACCCAAAATTAACCAAACCGGTAAAATGTAGGCCAAAACAACGACAGACGACTGGCCAAGTTTCGCAATTGGGCAACCAAACTTTCTACCCTGGGACCTTAATTCAATAATAACCCAAAATTAACCAAACCGGTAAAATGTAGGCCAAAACGACGACAGACGACTGGCCAAGTTTAGCAATTGGGCGACCAAACTTTCTACCCTGGGACCTTAATTCAATAATAACCCAAAATTAACCAAACCGGTAAAATGTAGGCCAAAGCAACGACAGACGACTGGCCAAGTTTCGCAATTGGGCGACCAAACTTTTTACCCTGGGACCTTAATTCAATAATACTCAACCCGTCTACGCAAAGCTGGGCACTTGCGTTTTTTTTTGCGGTACTGCGGTACTGCGGTACTACCGCACTACCAAACCGGTACCGCATAACGCAGTACCGCAAAGGATCGCTGAAAGTACAGCAGTACCGCTACCGCATTTTTTGCGGTACTGCGTTATGCGGTACCGGTTTGGTAGTGCGGTAGTACCGCAGTACCGCAGTACCGCAAAAAAAACCGCAAGTGCCCAGCTTTGCCGTCTAGGCCTAACTTGGGCTACAATTTGCACAATCAGAACTTTGCCGAAAAATAGTCACTGACTCAGTCTTGGGGTAGAATCCGGTTCGAAGGACCATGTTATTTTATTTATTTGTCGGGTTCAAAATCCCAGCTGAGCCGTGAACGGCCAAATTCTAAAGGGCCAGTTCTACCTAAAGCCCAAGTTAAGCTAAATTAAAACTTACGGATTTGAGATCCTATTAGGTCCTACCTCAGGGTAACCTCAGGGTTGCTGACTCGATGCGGGCCTACCTTAGACCTTAGTTACATGAATTTAATGTAAACAAAAAGGGTACTATTTATGGTCTTCTTTCTCAACCTTACAACAACAACGCAACCTGGACTATTGCACGGTGCAACAATCTTGTATCTAAACAACCAAACTGAATTGCAAGAGAGCTCTCAACAAGACCACACCCTGTACGTACGACATTCCACAAACGAGTAGAAAGAACGCGCAGCGCCCCAAAATGATGCCAACAGTGTGACCAAACAATGATGCCACAAGAGCTCAAAAATGCTAGCTCTAAATTAAGTTAATTTTTCACTAACCTTACAATTATGAGATGGATATATACACACCTTAACTTAATATATACAAGCAATGCTGCATCAATCAGCTTAGTCATCATATCGCCTTGGGACAACAATGGTTCTTCCTCTTCTAGATTTTCTAACAAGTAGAAAGCAAATCAAAAATTTTATCCAAACTCGCATTGGCCGATTTTGGTCCTTATGTAAAAATGAATATACATACATACATATGAATATAGGTATTATATAAAGTTAAATATATAAGAATATACAGGATTATATAAATACATGAACCATATAAATACATGAACCATATAAACACATGAATTTTAAAATGGATACAAGAACTATATAAATGAATACAAAAATTACATGAAGAATATGATAGTATAGGAATATGGAAATTATTTATGGTTCATTTTTACAGGGCTCTCCCCTCTAGAATGATATTAATATAATAATGTAACATCCTAGCTAATGCTAACGATGATATCTATGGGTTTTATAATACAGATTTATATACACAACATAAATCGGGTGGTTAAGTCTAGTTCACATGGTCTGGGTACGCACTCCTGATCGTGCATAAATAGTTTCATGTTGTTCAGTCTCTCTTGTTTTTCTTTGTTTCCAGAACGATCTTTTCACCACAAATATACCGAGGATAATAACATACAATAATGATGCTAATGGCAGATGTTGAGAAAATCATAACAGGTTGTAATATTTGTAAGTGGTTGTTTTGGTTATCATCCGAAATTTTAAACCGACTCAAATGATCATTCCATTCAGGGGCATGTAGCTCGGGTAGTAGGGCGGGTCATACTATGCATGTTTTTTAAATCAATGGAGAGGGGTGTTCAAATGACATATTATGGTGTATAGAACACAATTCTGAAGAAAATATTTAATTCTGATGACCCTAACCTACATCATTTTGCATTTGATTATTATTAAATTGTTGATTATTTTACTATTGTAGTTACCCCAGAATATGTCTTCTCAGGTTTTCTATCATGGCTGCTCACGTTATCTCTCATAGAGCATTGTTCTAACTAATTCATATAAACACATATAATGTAATTCATATAATAATAATAATATTTGAATACTCAAATAAAAAGGTGTGCCATTCCACTTAATTGTAATTATCATACAGTTTGGTATATGAAATATTTTGACGGTTTTCTGGCGCGCATAAGGCCATTTTCTGAGCCACCTTTCTCAGAGGCTAGAATGTAACGTTTCAGAACATTCTAAAACGTTTTGTGAAATATTTGAAGTGACTCATGATTTATGAAGCTATTTTACCACCTCGGCTTGCAGTAAGGGGATAGATTTAGTGATTATCTGCTGATATTTTTTTTGTTACTGTTCACATGTGAGTATTATTCTGTTACATTTTAGAAAAAGCTATTTCTACGCATATTATAGTGATACATTGAGCAAAATTTAATTAACAACTTTGATTCGAGCTAAAATTAGGTGGTTCATTTTTAGTACAACTGAGCAGTATGAGGCCTATTTCAATGTTCTAAAGAATATTTTTAGGATGTGTTTCTTTAGTTTTTTTAGAGTACATGAACAAATTATTTGCATTACAGACAACAGATAAATTAGCATTTTATAACATTTTGAAACCAAAAAAGCATAATGTGTTTAGCATTTGCAGATAAATTTGTTCTTGCCCATTTCAGCTCTTTTTTTAACCAAGAATTTTGCGCTGAAAAGAGTTAATACCTGTCTGTAGTGGATACTTAACTGTTGTATTATTGTTTTTATTTCAGTGTGAACTCATTAAGAAAATGGCTCAAGTCAGAACAAGGACGAAATCAAGTTCTCATCTGAGTAATCTTGTTGGCACTGGCCGGGAGCTGTTGGTGTCTGAACTGCCAACTGTGAGGGATATCCTGAGGTATGGCATCTACTTGAGGAAGCAAAGTGAAGATGACAGGAGGAACTACCCAGTGGACAAGCTGGTGAGTGACATCTACCCTGGTCTGATTTGTCAGTGGAGCAAAGCTAATGCTCTTTTCAAGCCATCTGTTATCAATGAAAAAGTGACCATCATGTCCAAGCTCAAGGAGGTCTGAAATCAGGCAGTGAAGTTTTCTCTTGGGAAGGGCAAACTTGATGCCAAAGAGAGGTTCATTGTCAAGTTAGACAAGTTCTTTGATATTTTGACTTGCAAGTGTCAGATTACCAGTTGTGAGGGGGGAGGCTGTGAGGGCTGTGTTATCCAAGCCCACATTAACTGTTCCTGCAGCAGAGAGAAAAAGATTCCTGTGAAAGATCTTGCCTACATCAAGGGACAGAAAGAGAAGGTTGGAAGTAAGGGACCCCACCAAATAGGGGGTCCTGATCTACCAGAGCACAAGAGACAGGTGAGGACATTGAAAAGGCAGTGGATGGAAAGGAAGGCAGAGAAAAGGAGAAGGAGCAAGGAGGAAAGTGCTGCAGTAGCAGAGAAGGCAGCCAGGAAGGATGTTAAGAGATTTTTGGCAGATGGTGATGAGGATCTGGAATTGGAGAGAAGTGGTGATGAAGATGAGTTTGTTCCTGAAGTTGAGCTCTTCCCTCAAACTGACCCTGAGCCAGCAGCTTCGGCAAAGGTACAGAAAAACTATGATGAGATTCAAAACATTGCCCTTGCTAGTGTAAGGTATGGCATAGGGCTGAGGCCAACTGCAGCGATAGCAACAGCAGCTCTGATTGACGTAGGAATCATCACAGAAGACAATACAAGTAAAGTGATTGATAAAAGCAAGGTCAAGAGAGCACAGGAGAAGTTGATGAGAGAGCTGGGGGAACAGTTCGAGAAGAAGTGCAGGGAGGAGGGGGGGATCTCTTGCATCCTCTTTGATGGGCGGATTGACCTGACCAATGTGATGATGGAAGCTGAGGGCAGTGACCAATCTTTTCCCGCAAAGATCAAGGAAGAACACTATAGTGTTGTTAGTGAGCCTGGCAGCTACTATCTGTTCCACTTTACCTCAGAGAAAGCAACTAAAGAGGAGTCGCATGCGGAGAAGATTGCTAAGGTCCTGTTTGCCTGGCTAAAAGAGAGGGGTTATGATAAGACCTTGTTGGCCATTGGAGGAGACTCAACAAATGTCAACACTGGTGTGAAAGCTGGAGTAATGCGGAAGCTGGAGCTGCACCTCGGGAGAAAGCTGGTCTGGTTGGTGTGCAACCTGCACACTGTTGAACTTCCTCTGCGCCATCTCATTGTTGACCTTGATGGCCCTACTCTGTCAGACAAAAAATTATCCGGGCCAATAGGAAAGCTCCTTGATTCTGCTACAGACTTTGATATCAATCCAAACTTCACCCGAATCTCTGTTGGCCCTCCACTGATCAAGCTTCCTGACAAGGTCATTCAAGATCTCTCAACTGATCAATACTATGGCTATAAAATTGTCTGTGCAGTCAGGGATGGAGTACTTCCTGCAGGACTGGCTCTGTTAGAGATAGGACCAGTAAACCACAGCCGCTGGCTCACCACAGCGAACAGACTTCTCAGGCTCTGGGTGTCAAAGCACGGACTTAAAGGAAAGAACCTGAAGATTCTGCAATTCATTGTGGAATTCATCATTGGAGTGCATTACCCATGTTGGTTCAACGTGAAGGTCAAGCACTCCTGGATCGAAGGGCCTAGGCACATCCTCTTTCAGCTGGACTGCCTCAAGTCCCAGAGAAAGGAGGTGCTGAATATTGTGATGCCAACTGTGAGAAGATCTGCTTGGTATGCCCACAGTGAAGTCATCCTCCAAACACTACTCTGCTCTGAGGATCAGAAGGAGAGGATTGAAGGGGTGGAGAGAATCCTGGCCATCAGGGGAGAGGGGACCCGGACACTCAGCTGGGGGACTCCTCTGTTAGGAGCAGAAGGACACCTGACATCAATTGTGATGCTTCCAGCATCGGTGACTTGATCAGCTGGTCAGAAGGTGTGTCAGAGCCACCTCTCACCTGCTCTCTAAGCACCTCAGAGGTGAAAAACTTCATCAACACCCCCATGGAGGTGCGCAACTGGCCTTGCCACACACAAAGCATTGAGAGGGTTGTTAAAATGGTGACTGAGGCTTCTGCTAAGTACTTCTCACAGGAAAAGAGGGATGGAGGGATCAGGGCTCAGGAGACCAGCAGGAAGCTGATGTCCAAGTATGAGTCAAAGCAGGATTTGTGCAACCTGGCAAAGTTCAAGATGTCAGGAGAATGATCTTTGTAATTATATCCAGTGATATACCTGCAGTTCACCTATTAATAAATATATGTAAAGTTGATTTGGCCTTGTCAATATAAATGATTTACCTTATATCTTTTAATATATTATAAAGGGGTTCAAAAGGGTAAAATTGGCAATTTAGAAATACAAAATGATGTAGGTTAGAGTTATCCTATCCAAAAAAGAAGCTCATATTTGAATTCCCCATGTAAAAACACATAATTTAGATACCCCTGATGGTAGGATTTCCTTCAGATTCATGTTGTCACCTGAGTTCGACCCGCCCTACTCGGGTAGGATGGTTACAGGTTTTATGGAGAGATTTAAGATCTCTATGATGGGTTTAAATTTAATTTGCGATGGGAAGGGGGTATGAGTTATTAATGGTAACCTTGTACGGGTTGTATATTTGGAGAGTTTTTTAATGCAAGGAGCAACCAATTGGTAGCCAAATAACCATAGGGATTGTGATGAGGGAATAATTTGACGGACACTCGAGAGTAGTGGCAGTCCTGTTCACGAGAGAAACCCAGATGTCTGGTCCAATTCATAGTTGGACGGTTTTAGGGGAATGAAATTTTTTAAATGAACAAACCAGGGCATGCCAGTCACGAATTAAGTCGATAAAGCAAGACCTAGCAGTTGGAAGAATAACTGGTTTGAGTGGAGGGCAAACAAGTTGTTTATTTGGTTGCAGGAATCGGCAATGCCGGATATCACTATCTGACATCATAGAATAGGCTGACAGATCTTTGGTGAGGAAAAGGTAAGGTGGTAAGGTGGGTAAATACAATCGATAGACATTAGAGTTGTTTTGGTAGGGTGTTGGGGAAAGGGTGAAATTTATATACGTTATAAGTGAGGACATCGAAAAATGGTATAATTATGAGGTATGTGTAGGGGCATGGTCCATGTACAGTCCAGGTGTATTCTAGAAATTGGGGGTAATTAGTGTGGTTGAGTGGGAATATGGGTGGTAATTTTAATTGAGTCTGGGTGGTGTCAATCTAGGACTGAAGTGTTTCCCATGGTATTAGGGTGGAAAGAGTAATTTTTCTATGGGTGAGCTGGGTTGCACGCAAAACCTTAGAATGAATCATAGTTATTCATTGTAAGTATTTATCAATTAGGGTTACTTGTAGGTTATCTCTATTAATTCTAGATATCTTTTGTGTTCTTTGTATTGAGCTAACATGGATTCAAGGTATGTGAATCTGTCCGAAAGGGAGTAGAGGAAGCGATTGTTTTCGTGTAGTGACCTAATAGTTTGTTCTAACATGTGTCCATTATACTGTCAATTTTGCATGAAGAGATTCAATTTGAATTCGATTCTTTTAATATTTTCTTTGGTTGCTAATCCGAATAAACCTTTGAATAGTTTTCCGAGTTTTTAGTTTCAGTTTGTATCCATGGTAAGGCTAATATTTCTGATAGGGCGCGTGCTGTAGTTTGAATATTTTCGAGGGTATTTTCTAAAAGAACGAGACTAATCTGTTCTTTTCCTTGGAAGAATTCTGGACTTTACTTTCAAACGTTTTTAATTGGGTTTGTATCTGGAGATTGATTTTAATTCTAGCAGGGGGTTGCAAATTTATATAAAGGTCTGCATGCCCTTTCAAAAATTTACCTTCTGCAAGTTTTTCTATAACAACTCCGGTAGAAATTTTAAGGCTAGGGCTACAAGAGTAAATAATTTGGAAAATTATAAGGGGGACAATTTTATTCATTTCTACGCCTTAGGTTATACAGAGCTGGGGGTGGCTGTGTGGATACTTGTGTTTGTGGGCGAAGGGGTCTGCCTCATTTTGGTGGCAATGGGGATTGACCATTGAGCTTGGATTCTGAGTGGGTTCATTTCTTATGTGAAGGTTCTAGTTCATGTGGTTGATGCATTTGCGGGTGGTATGTAGGGTCCGTGCATCGATCGTCAATCGGTGAGGTTGGCGACAGAGGAGATGGTGGAGTTCCACTAGGTGATCCTCTCGAAGGGGTTTCTCCAGGCTCTGGGTCTGGTGGCATATCCCTTGAACACTGGATTCTAAGAGTCTGGCCGCTTGTGAGTGACTAATAAGACTTAGTAAGGGGCTGCTTCTCGCTGTCACTCCTGGCAGGAAATCCGTGATGCCTGCGTCGCGAGTGTTTGTCGTTGGTAGCTGCGACAAATTTGGGACTGTCCGGCCCTGGGGAGACCTTTGGTCAGTGCGGCAGCAGCGAGAGGTGTAGTCTTCTGGAAGGGATAAACATCACTTGCAAATAGGTGGATGTGTCTACCCGCGGGATAAATTCACCCCCCCCCTCTCCTTTTTTATATACTGGTCAGAACGTTTTTGATAGTTTTCATTGCTAGAACGCTTTATCTTATTCAGAGTATTCAGAATTAAAAAAAAAAAAAGTTACAATGACTGGACCGCAGAAATTGAAGGCTGAATGTGCGAGGTGTGAAGTAAACCAGTGGGTGACGAACTTCAAAGAAGCTTGCTTCAGAAGATCAACCACTCCAGCATGTGCCGCTTTTGCGAACTCATGCGGTTTTACGAGAAGCTAGAGGAGAGGGTCCGGCGGCTCGAGTCGTCCAGACCGGCTGTTGGAGGTGCGGGGTCACTGACGAGGCTGCGCCGCCTAACCCGGGCTCATTCAGGATAGGATAGCTGCCGTGGAAAGGCGGTCCAGCGATGGAATGGACAGATCTCGGGACCGCGGAGAAAGGGTAGAGGTGCAACGGGGGCCAGGGTCCTAAATCAGTGTCAGGAATCGCCAGCGACCCACGTGGAATGCTTGGAACGCGGCGTAAGGTGGAGGGCGCAAAGAAGGGGCTGATAGAGAAGGGTGGGAAGGGGTCGATAGAGAAGGGTGGGAAGGGGCCGATGAAGAAAAAGGGTGGGAAGGGGCCTACTGATGGCCCAAAGAAACCGAAGGATGTAGCTACCGTCGGGGTGGGTCGGGTGGTGTAACTGCGTGTATGGGTGGCGACGGGTTTCGAAAGGTCTCAGGCAAGAAGGCTGCGAAGCCGAAGCCTGAGACCCCAGTTGCCCCTGTCAGGACCTCTAACCGCTTTAGTCTCCTGTGCTCGAAGGAGGAAGACACCGTTTTGATTGGGGACTCGCAGATCAGGGGCCAGGAGAAGTACTTTGCTTCTGCAAACCGGGATGGGAGGAAGGTAAGGTGCTTACCTGGGCGGGGAACGGCGCACTTAAGGAAGGAGGTAGAGAAGGTGCGCGTGGCTAGTCGGAGGACTGCGATCGTTGTCCACGCTGGTGGCAACGACCTGTTCCTCAAAGGCGGTAGGGTAGGTCTTTCAGAGGGGATCATCACCGAGATCATGTCTCTTGCGGATGATCTAAAACTGAAGACAGACAGGGGAATGTTAATGGGTATTTTACCGCGAATGAATGCCAGTGACCACGCACTCAGTAAGGTCATTGGCATCAACGAGAGGGTGCAAGACTTGTGCGTCCCGCTGGGCGTGAGGTTTATTGACCCCTTCGACGCATTTTGGTAGGTGGGACCTTTACCAGAGGGATGGTGTCCACCTCAATAACAAGGGTAAAGGTGTGCTAGGCGCGCTGCTCGACCGGCACCTATACAGAATGGTGAGGTCGAGTCCGGGGAGAGATGATGGGCCCCACCGGGGAGGGATGATGATGAGCCGGTGGCGGACGTACCTTCAACTGAAGGGTGCGTCCAGGTACAGGTGGGTGACCCTCCTTCCACGTTGGAGGGGGCTCAGGCTCCTGCGGAAGTTGCCCCCTCGTTAGTGAGGGGCTCTTCAACTCCCGACAGCCCTGGCTGTTCGGGAAACGGGTCGTGCTAGGGGGCGGTCAGAATAGGGGAGGCTCCCTCCGTGCAATGCTTTTTAATGCTAGGTCGATTAGGAACAAGTTTTGCGAGCTACGGGCGCTCTTAGCATCAGAATACCAGGATATCGTTGCTATCACCGAGTCCTGGATTCATACTGATCGTAGGGACTACGTTGGGGAGTTCGAAATTCCCGGGTATAGAATGTTTCGCAAAGACCGCACCCGTGGGAGGGGGGTGGGGTACTAATATACGTCAGAACACGTTGAGTCCGGTTGACTGCCAGTTCCGGTCGGAACGGGAGCTGCTTGGCGTCGATCTGAATGTGGGAGGGACGAGCTATAGGTTAATCTTGGTGTACAGACCTCCGCATCTCCTCCTCGAGGAGGATACAGCCCTGTACACCGAACTCAGTAGCCTGCTAGGGGATAGGGTGTGTGTAGTTTTAGGAGACTTCAACTGTCGCGGCATAAAGTGGGAAAACAGGACTGCGATGCTGAAGGGAGGAGGCTAGTTGACTTTGCTGATGAGAACTTCCTCACTCAGTGGGTCAACGAGCCTACACGAGGCGAAAGCGTTCTAGACTTAGTATTCACGACCGAAGACAACCTCGTCACTGGCCTCACCGTTGACGAATCGTTGGGCGGGAGTGATCACGGTCTTATTAGGTTCCGTGTGTGCGTCCCTCGGGTGAAGCGTAGTAACTCGAGAGGCAGTAAGCTCGATCTCCGGCGGGGTGTTAGCCTCAGGGATAGCGTAGGAGAGATGGGGTTAGAGGCGGCGGCGATGTTGAGGGAGTGTGGAGTGCATTCCGGGACGAGTTTATGGTGCTGCAGTCTGCTGCCATACCCTCAAAACCGGTCACCCCTGCTTCAACGCAGCCTAAGTGGTTCAATCGTGACATCGCTTCGGCTATCCGAAATAGGAAAGTAGCGTATAGGAGGGCGAAGGCCAATCGTTCCCATGAGAACACTGAAGCGTATGTCCGCCTGTGTAGGGAAGTGAAGGCGAAGGTTAGGCTAGCGAAACGTAACGAAGAACTACGGGTGGCAAGCCTCTGCAAGGGGAACCCTAAGGAGTTCTTCAGTTATGTTAATAGTAGAAAGCCCATTAGAAGCATGTAGGTCCATTAAAGGACGAAGGCGTTCTGCGGACCTCCGACGCGGACATCGCTAATGTGCTTAATGAGTACTTTGCGGGAGTGTTCACCAGGGAGGATACCCGCGTCATCCCCGAGCCAGGCGTGAGGCACGAAGGTGCTGGCCTGGATAGTGTTCGATGTACCGCGACAGTCGTTGCCGATAGAATAGACAAACTGAGCGCGTTTAAGGCTCCTGGGCCAGACCAGTTTCTCCCCAGAGTGTTGCGAGAAGTGCGCGACCAGGTGGCTCCCCACCTGGCTACAGTCTTCAACAAATCGTTGGACGGGCCAGGTGCCTGGTGACTGGAGGGAAGCCAACGTGACCCCTATCTTTAAGAAAGGGGATCACGAAAGTCCAGGGAACTATCGTCCCATTAGTCTCACTTCAGTGTAGGTAAATTATTAGAGGGGATAATAGCGGATAGGATCGTTGACCATTTGGATTCCTACAAGCTGCTTGGGGACTCCCAACATGGGTTTAGACGGCATAGGTCGTGTCTCACCAACTTGCTCGAGTTTTTCCACGTCATGTTGAGTGAGTACGATAAGAGTAGGGCGATTGATATACTTTATCTCGACTTTCAGAAAGCCTTTGATAAGGTACCTCACCGCCGGCTAATGGCGAAAGTGCGCGCGCTGGGTATCGGTGGGGAAATAGGTAGGTGGATTGAAAACTGGCTGAGGAATAGGCGGCAGAGGGTTGTAATTAAAGGGGCTAGTTCGGGTTGGGCCTCGGTCACTAGTGGGGTTCCTCAGGGTTCCGTTTTGGGGCCACTGTTGTTTATCATTTACATAAATGATATCGACGGTGGCATCGTCAGTCGGATCGCCAAATTCGCTGATGACACCAAGCTTGGGGCCAATGTTGGGACGCCCGAAGCGATCGAGGAACTGCGTGCGGACCTAGGTAGGATAGGAGAGTGGTCCGAAAAATGGCAAATGCCGTTTAACTTGGGTAAATGCAAAGTGATGCACATTGGCTACGCCAATCCCAAGTCGGACTACTCGATGTTGGGAGTAATATCGAGGTGACTGATTTAAAAGGACTTGGGTGTGCTAATTAGCAGCGACCTTAAGTTTACAAACAGTGCGTAGAGGTGGAAAAGAAAGCCCAGAAACTGTTGGGTTATATCAGGAGGCAATTTCAGTTTCGGAACAAGGAGATTGTGCTCTCTCTGTACAATTCCCTTGTTCGGCCGCACCTGGAGTATGCTGTGCAGTTCTGGTCGCCCACCCTCAGGAAAGATATTGAGAGGCTGGAGCGAGTGCAGGCGAGGGCCACAAAGTTAATCCCTTCCGTTAGGCATATGGGCTACAATCAACGGTTACGCGCCCTGAACTTGTTTTCGCTTGAAACTTGGAGGCTGCGCAGTCAACTGATCGAGGTTTTCAAGCTCTTACGCGGGTTCAACGATGTCAATTTTAGAAGTTTGTTTAGTTTAAATGATAACCCAACTCGCAACAATGGTTGGAAGTTGGATTTGAAACGTTTTAGGACTAGTGTGTGAGGGAATTACTTTACGTATAAGATCTGTGACACATGGAACAGGTTACCTTCAGAAGTTGTGAACAGTTCCTCTGTGGATCATTTCAAGGAAAGATTAGACCAAATATTGCACACTATTTGAGTGTGTAGAAAATTTTCCCTGGCATCCGTTGCCATTGGTACCTCCTCAGTATGGGCCGCAAGGCCTTTTGAGGTACTTCTTCACTTGCATCTACGATCAAAAGTTGGGTTTTTTCCCCATATTACTATGCCTGGTTTTATTACTCTGTTTTCTGAGTGTTCTTGTGGGTATGAGGGTGTCATAGAAAATGGTTACCTCTTCATTTCCAATGAGTGGTTGTGGGTTATGATCCTACCTTTTCCCTTTTGGTGACTGGAATCTGGTGCTTTTTGCGCAGGCACCAATGGATGAACCCACATATTTTGTTGTGTGTGTAATATCCATCCTCCACAAATGTTTGTACACCAACACTAGGTGCTCCATACTCTCTACTTCCTATAACCAGAACTGGCATTTATCATTAAGTGAAATACCAGCCATCTTTTTAAATCCATTTGTGTATAGTGCTTGATCTTAAGTGTCCATCACAATTTACTCTCCATCAACACCTAAGGTACCTCTATATAACCACTCAAACAATCCCTCCTTATCAATGTAATCTTTTTCTATTTCCGCTGCAAATTTGCCTGCTCTGCCACTTTGCCTCAACTGCTCCAATTTTTCATTTGTTGATCTCCAGTAAACTCTTCCCAACTCTTTTGTGCTATTATAGGTGATTGTCTTTTTGCTATTTATATCTTCATGAATGTTAGTTGGTAAAAAGTGTTTTGCCTATGATTCTTGTCATGATGTTTATGTACAAGGTTTATATGAGAATTGTTGGCACTAATCAGGTATTAGCCTGTACTAACCACTGTGGATCTGTGCATTTGCTTAATTAATCTCTCTTGGTCTTGCCATTTTCTTCAATTCCAAGATACTTCTATGTGGCATCTTCTCCTGGATCTCCAATTATAACTTTTCAGCTAATTCTAGGTTTTCTGCTCTCACCTTAATTCCTCTCCTAATAATGCACTTTGAATACTTCTCAAAACTGAACTGTATCTATGCAGATATACAGTATTGTATCTCTGATTAGAATCTCTTCCAAAGATATTCTTTCTGCCTTATCTGGTATCAACTTTAGGATGGCACACAATCCTGATGGTGTTCCTCCAGTTGCTCTCAAGAACTGTGCTTCTGTGCTGACACCCTGGCCTAGTTAAAACAAGAATAACTGCTCTCAACCCTTCAACTATCATCCAATTGCTGTGATTCTTTCCTTTCTAAAGTTTTTGAATGTACCTTAAAATAAGAAGATTCTTGAACACCTCTCTTCTCACAATCTTCTTTTGGATCATCAGTATGGATTCCACAAGGGATGCTCCACTGGTGAACTTCTTGCATATCTCCCTGACTCTTGGTCATCTTCCTTTTGGGATTTTGGTAATACATTTTCTGTTGCACTGGAAATATCAAAAGTTCTTGATAGAGTCTAGCACAAATCTTTAATTTTCAAACTGCCCTCCTCTGCTTTGTATTCTTCTATCTGTGCCTTCATTTCTGATTTACTTTCTATAGCTGTGGTTGTAGATTGCCACTGTTCTCATAAAGCTATTAACAGTAGTATTCCTCAAGGTTCTGTCCTGTCATCCACATTTTCTTTTTATTTATTAGTCATCTATTAAATTGCACTTGCTGTCCTATTTAATCCTATGCTGATGATTTCACTCTTCCTTCTCCACCTGCTTCGGAAAGCATCCCTCTTATCAGTCACTTCATGATTCACTTACAATGGCTATGGTACACCTGACCTCTGATCTTTTTGCTATCCTCTGATTGGGGCAGAAAAAACCTTGTGGCTTTCAGTGCCTCAAAAGCTCAGTTCCTCCATCTGTCTACTTGTCACAATCTTCCACACAACTATCTCCTTACTTTCAGCATGCAGCTTTAAGTCATCCATAAACAACAAATGGTTTATGGTCATGGTTGGATCTGTCTATCTTCCCTCTGACAAGTTGCAGCCCCTATTGCTTCTTTTCAGAGTTTTTCTGAGGTGACGTGTATGTATATATATATATATATATAGTCTAAAAGTCACTAAAGAGTAAATATCACTAAATCTAAGCTGAATGGCATGACGAAGCCATAAACGAACCAACGGGCTGTTCGTATTGCTTTGGTCTGGCCTAGACATGTTTTTTCCTATCTGACCTAATCTTTGGTGCTGAGTAAAATTAGGTGATGAATCTAAGGTGACAAATCGGGTAGGAAGTTGTTCGTACTTAAGTATAGTTAGGGGTAATGTCTAAAGCTTCTAAATTGGTAATGTAAGAGAGAGTTAGGTAGGCTGTTGTGGGACACAGGAATAAAACGGTAGGCTTCAAGGAATACCTAATTCAACGCACCGGTAAGTGCTTTTGATTGTTTGCTAGAACCTAAGTAACCTAACTGGGGTGTCTACCCCACGCTATCACATTTGGCGACGAGGGTGGGATTTGGCTCATTTGGTTAAATTTTGTTCATTGGGTTAAATTTGGCTCATTGGGTTAATTTGGCTTATTGGGTTAATTTGGCTTATTGGGTTCAAGTGGTTGTTTGGAAAATTGGATGTAGCCTAGTGGGTCGTCCGATTTGGTTTGTTTGTGTGGGGAAGCTACCGTACTATAGCGTAGCTCCCGCCGCCCTAATTCTAAAACTAATTCCTATTCAGCCCTAACTCTAAAACTAATTCCTACTCAGCCCTAACTCTAATAAAATTCACTATTCAGTAACTAGACCAAATTTAAACCTAACCTAACCTACTTCACGTGAGTTGGCCTAATTCGGTTTTGCTCTAGCATGTCGGTGATTGGCCATATAAGCCCCTACGAAGACAATGGGGAGGACTTCGAAGCTTATGCCACTAGGGTGAGGTTGTTTTTCGAGGCAAATTCCATTCCGGATGCTAAGAAAGTACCTACCTTTTTAACTATAATAGGCCCTAAAACGTTTGGTTTAGTTATGGACCTAGTTTCTCCTAAAGCACCGGAAACTTGCACCTATAATGAATTGGTACAGGCCCTAACCGATCACTACAAACCCCGAGTAGTTCTCATCTATGAACGTTTCAAATTTTATTCAAGGCATCAGACGGGAAATGAAAGCATTGCAGAGTTTGTTGCAGGAATAAAAAGCCATAGCCGTACGTGTAAATTTGGGGACAAATTAGATGAAATGCTAAGAGATAGGTTTGTAATGGGTCTCAAAGAGGAGTCTACCCAGAGAGCCCTATTAGCCATACAGGACCTAACTTTTAGTCAGGCTGTAGAAATAGCTACGGCTAGAGAAGCAGCTGCTAAAGATGTTAGAGCTTTTGGAAATCATAGTAGTAAAGCCCAACACGTAAATAGCTTTAAATCTTCTAGGCCTGGCAGACCTAACGAGCCTACTAGACAGGCAAATAAAAGGTATGAGGCGAATACGACTAAGCCTACTAATTCTACTAAGCCTTCCAAGCCATGTACAGGGTGTGGAAAACACCATTGGAAGAAAGATTGCCCTTTTAAAGAAGCAGTTTGCCGAAACTGTAGTAAAATAGGCCACATAGCTAAAGTGTGTTTTTCAAAGAAAGCAAAGGGTGAAAATTCTAATTTTAACATTTCTAGTATAAATCCTCAAAAGGGAAATACTTCGAACATTGGAGTGGAGTACCTATTCTATGAGCAGCAAAGTGGGGAAAATACAGGCCCATATATTGTAGAGGTAGGCCTAAATGTAATTACAGTTCCTCTAGAATTGGATACGGGTGCTGCCCGGACGGTCATGCCCAAGGTAGTTTTTGATAAGATTTTCAAAAACACACCTAAACTACAAGCATCTAAAACGATTTTGAAGAAGTACGGGGACATACAAATACCTATTTGTGGAGAAGCATACGTCACAGTTACACTTAACCAGAAAACTTTGTCTCATCCCTTAACCCTTTTAGTGGTGGATGAGCAAGGGCCTACTCTACTAGGCCGTGATTGGATTGATGCTTTGGAAATGCCAATTGACAAAATCTTGCCAAGGGGTCAGGCAGATGTGCATACACTCTCATATCCATCTGACATAGACTCATTGTTAAGGGAGTTTTCTTCTATTTTTGGGCCTGAAGTAGGCAACCTAAAAGGCCATCAGGTCTGCATAGAAGTAGATCCTAATGTAACTCCGAAATTTTGTAAGGCTCGTTCAATTGCGCATGCACTGCGGGAGAAGGTAGATTTAGAAATTGACAGGCTGCTAAAAGATAAAATTATTGAACCAGTCACACACGCTAAGTGGGCTGCCCCAGTAGTTCCTGTACTAAAACCGGACAAGTCCGTGCGGTTATGCGGGGATTACCGTTTAACAGCAAATAGAGCCGTCCTTCTAGATTGCTATCCTATACCCAAGCCTGATGAATTATTTAGCTCTCTTGCTGGGGTAAATATTTCACAAAACTCGATATGTCCCAAGCCTATGCTCAACTAAGTTTAGATGAAAACTCTAAAGAATTAACTATCATAAATACGCACCGAGGCCTATATAAGTACAATAGGCTATGCTATGGAATAGCATCGGCTCCAGGTATTTTTTAGAGGACAATGGACCAAGTTCTAGATCACATTCCAGGGGTACTTTGCTTTCTAGATGATGTCCTCATTTCAGGTTCGACTAAAAAAGAACACCTAACTAGATTAACCACGGTTCTAAAAAGACTCCGGGATGCTGGACTTAAGCTAAAGAGAGAAAAGTGTTCATGGGTCACTAACGAGGTTTCATATTTAGGGTTCCGCATAGATGCCTCAGGCATTCATCCAACGGTGGATAAACTAGAAGCAATAGAAAAGGCACCACCTCCACAAAACATCACACAGTTACAAGCTTATTTAGGTCTCCTAAACTTTTATAGGAAATTTTTGCCTAATGCATCGACTTTCCTTGAACCCCTAAATAAGCTATTACGATCTGGGGAACAGTGGAGATGGGAGAAAACTCAAAAGGAAGCATTTGAGGCTTCCAAGGACGTACTACTAAAGTCCACTCTCCTAGTGCATTATGATCCTAAACTTCCTCTCGTAGTTTCAGCAGACGGCAGTTCTTATGGAATTGGGGCAGTGTTATCTCACCATATTGATGGTGTAGATAGGCCTATTTGTTTTGCTTCTAGAACACTAACTGAGACGGAAAGACGATATGCACAAGTGGAACGTGAAGCATTAGCCTTAGTATTTGCAGTAAAAAAATTTCATTTCTATCTATGGGGTCATGAATTTAAACTAATTACTGACCATAAGCCTCTTTTAGGTTTATTTTCACCTAATAAAAATATTCCAGTTATGGCCTCAGGTAGGATTCAACGATGGGCACTGATTCTACAAGCCTATAAATTTGACTTAGTACATCGGTCAGGTAAACTTCTAGGTACGGCTGATGCGCTAAGTAGGTTGCCCTTAGAAAATCCAAATGATTGTGTACCTATACCTACAGAATGGGTTCACTTGGTGGAGTTTTTGGAATCCACCCCAGTATCTGCAGTACAAATAGAGCAGTGGACAAAATCAGACCCTATTCTGTCTAGGGTCATCCATTTCTGCTCAGTTGGTTGGCCTACTAAGGTTGAGAGTGAATTACAGCCTTTTATTCAGCGTCAGTCTGGCCTCTCTATTCAAAATGGCTGTCTCTTATGGGGCCACAGAGTGATTATTCCAAATAAAGGCAGGTTGAATTTAGTGAAGGAACTTCACGCTGAACACATGGGCGCAACAAAAATGAAAGAGCTGGCGAGAGCTTATTTCTGATGGCCTGGTTTAGATGGAGAACTCGAATCATTGGTTCGTTCCTGTCAAAGCTGCCTAGAGAACAGAGATCTCCCAAGGAAAAGTCCACTTCATCCTTGGGAATGGCCTACTATACCGTGGCATAGGATCCATGTTGACTATGCAGGTCCTATAAATAATACTTATTTCCTAGTCATTGTGGACGCCTACTCTAAGTGGGTGGAAATTTTTCCAACCACTTCCACGACTTCGGGTGTTACTATTCGCTTACTCAGTTCAGTTTTCGCTCGATGGGGTTTACCCGTAGTCCTGGTTTCCGACAATGGTACTTGTTTTACCAGTGAGGAATTTCGTTCCTTCGTCCACCTAAATGGCATTAGACATGTCCGGTCTAGTGTTTTCCACCCGTCTACTAACGGTCTCGCGGAAAACATGGTCCGTACTTTCAAGTCGGCCTTGCGTCATTCTCGTGGGGAGGAAATGCAAGTGGTGTTGGATAAATTTTTGTTTAAATATCGAATAACACCACACACCACGACAGGGGTGTCTCCCTCTAAACTTCTGATTGGCCGGGGAATTCGTTCAGTTTTTGATTTGTTACGTCCAAACGAAATGTTACAACAACGAGTTTTACGCCATCAGGAAAAACAGAAGTTGTACCACGACACTAAAAGAGGGAGAGTTCTAGAAGCGAAACCTAATGATCCAGTTGTGATTCGCAACTATGGGGCTGGACCAAAATGGGTTCCTGCAACTGTGCAGGAGAGAACGGGCCCTGTTTCCTTCAAGTGCCAACTAGAAGATGGTCGTTCTATTAAACGCCATCAGGACCAGATATGGGAACGGGAAGTGCAGAAGGACCAGAGTCTTCCGGAAGAGAGAACTGATCCTCCGGAAAATGGTTCAACTTGCCCGCCTATACAGGTTGCACCTGATCCTACTACATCAACCCCGCTCCGCAGGTCGTCTAGGGTCCCTCATCCCCCTGACAGACTAAACTTGTAGGGGAGGAGTGAGGTGACGTGTATATATATATATATATATGTATATAGTCTAAAAGTCACTAAAGAGTAAATATCACTAAATCTAAGCTGAATGGCATGACGAAGCCATAAACGAACCAACGGGCTGTTCGTATTGCTTTGGTCTGGCCTAGACATGTTTTTTCCTATCTGACCTAATCTTTGGTGCTGAGTAAAATTAGGTGATGAATCTAAGGTGACAAATCGGGTAGGAAGTTGTTCGTACTTAAGTATAGTTAGGGGTAATGTCTAAAGCTTCTAAATTGGTAATGTAAGAGAGAGTTAGGTAGGCTGTTGTGGGACACAGGAATAAAACGGTAGGCTTCAAGGAATACCTAATTCAACGCACCGGTAAGTGCTTTTGATTGTTTGCTAGAACCTAAGTAACCTAATTGGGGTGTCTACCCGACGCTATCACAGTCTACTTGTCACAATCTTCCACACAGCTATCTCCTTACTTTCAGCATGCAGCTTTAAGTCATCCATAAACAACAAATGGTTTATGGTCATGGTTGGATCTGTCTATCTTCCCTCTGACAGGTTGCAGCCCCTATTGCTTCTTTTCAGAGTTTGTTTAAGGGGTTCAGAGTGAGGCAATAAAACAGAGGTAACAAACTGTTACCCTGGAAAATACCTCTTTGGATGTGGACATCCTCTAATTTGACCCCACTACTAGGGTCATTACTATGGTCCAAAACAGCTCTAATGTATTATTGTGCAATGTCCTGTCTTCAGATACTGTGTACCTCTAACCTATATGCAGGGCCACTGAGCTGCCCCAGCCCCTGGGAAAGATTGGTACGTGGGCCCCCCTGTTTACTCAGTATATTATTATGAATGTTTTTTGTGTAGGTTATGTTAGGTTAAGTGGCTATGGATTGTGAATGATCCACAATAAAGATGTTTTGTTTGTTTGATTTGGCTCTGTTCATGGGTTACGGTTATATTCATTCTCCACTGCTCCATTCTTCTGCTTAGAAAATGTATTGTCTTATTGTATAGCTTCATACATTCTAAAATCCATGAATGGGGTACACTGTCAAAAGCATACCAATTTCTCCAGCTTTTCTTACAATCTTCAATTATAGTTTGGTTGATTAGAAGCTCATCTTGGTTCTGAGGCATCTTCTTCTACACCCTTTCTCTTCTTATTCTACGTAATTGTTTTCTATAAGATAGCTGTATATGTGATCTGCTATTATTAGTTAATAATTTATATGTAGTGGATAAACAATAGATAGGCCTATACTTTTGGGGAAAGTGAATTTCTTTTGATTTTGGTATTAGAATAGTGTTCCCTGGCACCCATTCTGGGGCATCTTCCTCACCACTTATCACTTGTTGAAAGGACTGTTTATAATATCAGGTTGTAACATAAATTCTGCTTGAATAGAAAATGGATGATAGATAATAGAATAACCCAGATAATATGAAATAGTTTTAGAAATATGGCAAAATACACGCAGCAACAGGTTCGCCTATGTTTTATCATGATACAGAATGACTTAGGCTAGAGTAGGATTAGGCTAATGAATATTTTCTCTGGTGTTTTTCATATAGTTACAATGCCACCACTACGATATTACAGTAATTGAAAAAACATGGAGCCCACGAAAGAGCATATTCGACATGTGATGCTGTATGAGTTCCATAAAGGACCTAATGCTAGTGGATCTGCAAGAAACATTCAGAGAGTTTATAGAAATGATGTTGTGAGTGAATGGATGTGTAGGAGATGGTTTGAGAAGTTCAGAAATGGAGACTTAATTCTGAAAGATTACACTGGGGAACAAATTTCAAATTTTTGTCTATTGAATTAGATTTGACAGTTACTTCTAGGTAATTTGGGTGCGCTGAGCACGAATTTTTACTCGGTTTTGCTCTATCAGGTCCTGATTTTGCTCAACACCCCTCCTCTTTCGTCGTATTCATAAAAAGGTTTTTTTCTCAATACTCGGTCTTTTTGCAGTTACACATTATGCAACTAGGTTTTTATCTAGGTATTTGTACCTATTGTTATGGTATTGTTGTATTATGTATATTTTTATATGTAACACCCTAAAAATATTTTTAATTTTGTCATTTTTAACCCATTTTAATATTAGTAAATTAAGCTAAAAATATCATAGAATTCTATAATTTTCTCGAGCGTTCCTGTTCTCTGTAGAGTATTCTAGAGGGACAACTAAAATATATAAAAGCGACTCGTTTCCAGAGTTAATCAGTCAATTCAATCAGTCAGTCAGTCAGTCGAGTTAGTTAATTAAGTTTGGGCATTAACATAATTTTGAATTGGCATATGATTTAGTGAGTAATTTTGTCATCGTGATTTAATATAGTTGATTTAATTAGACGTAATTTATATTGTACCTACTCATCCGTGTTTCTAGTTTAATTTCATAGATTGTAAGTACCTATTTCATAATAACTACCTATTTAAACTAATTTTTGTGTTTATATTTCAGATTTTCTTAAATTTATATGAATTAAGGGCTTTAAATACCTTTACAAATTGGCAGAACAATCAAGCAATATGTCATCAAGCACTAGAAAGTTCAAATGCAAAAACAACCCTGATTCCTTCTATTATATATGTGGAAATTTTACACTTCCACATCAACGAGCAAATATAACTGACTTCGTAAAAAGAGCTTACTTAGCTTATTTTGGCATAAAACTGGGGGACCAAGATAAATCGTGGGCTCCACATAAAGCCTGCACTATATGCATTGAAAGACTGCGACATTGGACGAAGGTTTCGGATTCAAAAATACCTTTTGGAGTTCCGATGGTAAGTTTATGATTTCATAAAACTACGTAATTTAATCACTAGTATACTGTAACTTACCTAAATGTAATTGTAACTTAGGTACATAAACAAAAATTTACAGAAAATGTTTATAAGAATCTCAAATATTGCATAAGGTTGAAACACATAGAAATGTTAAATGTTTGGGTGATAACTTTTGATAAAATTCATAAAAACAAGACTCTCGTCGCTTTTGTTAACGCTTTACAATTTTTTTTCCATATCAGGTGTGGCGAGAGCCTACTAACCACGAGACCGATTGCTACCTTTGCTTTGTCAAGACTTCGGGCTTCACTAAGAAAAATAAACATTGTATCGAGTACCCAAATTTCGACACCGCGATACGACCTGTGCTACATTCAAATGAGATCTCCATTCCAAAATTTAAGGGTCTGCCAACTCAAGAATTAGTTGAAGATGTTCCTGAAAATATTGTTATGCACTTTGAGGAGTCAGACACCGATTTTGACCCCAGCGTATTTGAAAGTCAAAACGATCCGCAAAAGTTTAACCAGGCCGAGTTGAATGATCTTGTAAGGGATCTAAATTTGCCAAAAAAGGCTGCGGAAATTTTAGCTTCAAGACTTAGAGAGAAAAACTTGCTTACTTCAAACACATACATTTCATTTTACAGAAAAAGAGAAGAACTTGTTAAATATTTTAGAACAGAGGATAGTTTAGTATATTGCTGCGACATAGTTGGTTTGTTAAAGAAGATGGGGGTTGAGTCTTACGATGCAAATGATTGGCGCTTGTTTTTAGACAGTTCGAAAAGAAGTCTTAAGTGTGTGTTGTTGCACAATGGCAATCTATACGGCTCGATACCGATTGGGCACTCAACAAAATTAAAAGAAAAGTATGAACATATAGAAAAGGTTTTAAATCTTATCAAATATAGGGAGCACGAGTGGATCATATGTGTTGACTTAGAAATGGTTAATTTTCTGCTAGGACAACAAGGAGGGTATACTAAATATCCCTGCTTCCTTTGCTTATGGGACAGCAGAGCCAAGGAAGAACATTATTTCAAACAAATCTGGCCAGCACGAACATCACTTACTGTCGGAGAAAAAAACTTAATTAATCCACCTTTAGTGAGCAGAGATAAAATCATATTTCCTCCTCTGCATATAAAACTAGGCCTCATTAAACAATATGTAAAAGCTTTAGATACGAACGGCGAGTGTTTCAAATACATAACTTCAAAATTTCCAAGTTTAAGTTATGAAAAAATCAAGGCGGGAATTTTCGACGGTCCACAAATAAGAACAATGATTAAAGACAGCAATTTTCCTAATGTCATGAATGAACGCGAAAAAAATGGCTGGTTCTCATTCGTGGACTTGATAGAAAACTTTTTAGCAATTATAGGGCAGATAACTACGAAGAAATCTTAAAAAAACTTTTAAGGGACTACAAAGAGTTAGGTTGCAATATGAGCATAAAAATGCATTTTTTGAATAGCCATCTTGACCAATTTCCAAGTAATTTAGGTGATGTAAGTGACGAACAAGGGAGAGATTCCACCAAGATATCAAAATTATGGAGGAACGGTACCAAGGCCGCTGGGATTCCCACATGATGGCTGATTACTGCTGGTGCTTGAAAAGAGACCTGCCATCATCAAGCAAATACGCTAGAAAGTCTTACAAAAGAAAATTTTTGCCACAGTGAAAGCTTCATATGTTTGTTTTTTTATTTTAAGTCATTTCTATCATTATAATGTAATTTTACTGTAGTTTGAACTGCTTGTATTCATGAAACTTGAAAAAAAAATTTAACACATGACAATTTTTTAGTCCTAATTTGAAAAATCTGGAAAATGGCACATAGGCTGTCGACAAGAATCAGGACCTGATAGAGCCAAACCGAGTTGAAATTCGTATTCAGCGCACCCAAATTACCTAGAATCAAGTGTCAGATATCATTCAATAAAATACGTGTTGCCCAGTGAATTATCAATGAACAGGACAACCAAATGAGTTAGATGAATTGCTGAAAGCAACAGTGGAGGAAAACCCAACAGTAAATGTAAGAGAACTTGGCCTGCAACTCAGCGTTAGCCATATGACCATTCATCATCATTGAAGCTGTTAGGAGAAGAAGCGAAGGTTGGGAAATGGGTTCTGCATGATTTGTCACAAGCGAATCAACATCAAAATCGATACTTGCACATCACTGCATTCTTAGCAACTGTGGATGCCATTTTTGAATCAGATCATCACTGGGGATGAAAAGTGGGTCCTCTACAACAATATTAAGCGTCGACATCAGTGGCTTAGCTGTGAAACAAAGCCTGTGTAAGGGTCTGATTTATTATTACAGACCTTTACGTAACTAATTAATTAGTCCAGTGGTGGGCACGCGCAACGATTTTTGTAGCGCCGCAGCCGCAACTGCAACTCTGCTGAAATAGTTGCGCCGCACGCGCAAGCGCAACCCTTTTCAAAAAGTTGCTGCGCAAGCGCAACCAAAAAAGTTGCGCCGCAACTGCTCACCTTTGCATTTAACGTATATCTGCAGTGGTGGGCACGCGCAACGATTTTTGTAGCGCCGCAGCCGCAACTCTGCTGAAATAGTTGCGCCGCACGCGCAAGCGCAACCCTTTTCAAAAAGTTGCGCCGCAACTGCCCACCTTTGTTAATTACCAGGGTCACCAGCGCCCAAATACTAGATTGGCATCCAGCACTGTGGCGCAAAATAATTTTAATAAAAGAAGGGAAGGACTGATTATGAAATCATCAACATGAATTTTGTATTTTATTGACAATTAATAAACTATATGCAACAATTATTTATAAATGCAAAGGGGATTTTTACCCGTAACAACTTTGATTGACATATAAATGCGAAATTAAATAATGGCACCGTTTACCTAATATATAACAGTCTGCAACTAATACTGATACTAATAATAAATATGTAAATAATAATAATAATATACAAATAATAATGTCTAAATAATAGTATGTAAATAATATTGGTAGATAACTAATATTAATATGTAATACAAATGTGCAATTAATAATAATAAACAACTAATAGAACTAATATTAATATACAAATAATAGTATGTAAATAATATACAAATAATAGTAATATATAAATAATAGCCACAATGACAACCTTGTCTGCAAAGAGAGAGAGAAGAATACTGTAAGTAATATTCCAGACAAAAAAATTATACAAAAATGGTAAAAATTGATAATTAAAATATATATGCTATATAGGCCCAGTAACCTGTGGATGGTGAATTACAGTTAATCCTTATTATGGGATTGTGTTAAGTTGGACAGGGAAACAAAGTATGTAGGCCACAAATGACTAGTAGGCCATCTGCTAAGAAAATACATGAAACATAATAGGCTTATAAAGTAAAGTATATTAAGAAAATTAATGGGCAGGCCTATGCCTCTTCAATATAGTGGAGCTGAGGTTAATTATTTAAAACAAAGGCTACGGTAGGCCTCAGCTAGGCTGGAGTTACAATTTGGCTTTTGCCTAAATAGACCTAACTTAGCCTAAGGTAATTTATTGTATGAATCTTACAGTACTACTTATAGTATGAATCTTACAGTACTAATCACAAACAGTATAAGGCTTGTTAATGTCTGCAGTATGCGGTATTGCATACAGATATGCAATAGTAAAAAAAATAAACATTATAAATAGGAACATACCACGAAGAACCTTTGCTTGCTGGCGCCGTGTTTTTAAATAATAAAATGTGTAAACGGCGTCCTTTGTGTAGTCGTTATACATAAGTTTGTTTTTACTTCACAATTCTACCAACAAGCTAAAATAATCCTTAAAGGCAAACTCACGCCTAGTCACACCATGCCCCCAAAATTTACATTATTTAGAAAGCACAAAATATATTTTTATATTTACTTTAAACTTCTTTAATGATTGCACTTTAATTTTTAACTAAATTACTATACACTGAATGCTTAAGAATTAAAATTAATCACTGGACATGTTTAACTTGTATTTATTTATTTAGACTTAAAATATTTCACTTGCGGCAATTTTCACTAATAAAAGATAATCTTGTGGTGCAAGGCACTACACCTGAACCTCAGCCAAGGAATGGACCCTATCCAAAGAAAATTTTGCTGTGCATTAGGTGGGATATGCAAGGAATTATTCATTTTGAGCTTTTGCCAAATAACCAAACAATCACAGCTGAAGTCTCCTGCCAACAACCCCAATGATTGAAGATGGCATTACAAGAAAAATGTCCTGCATTAATTAATCGCAGAGGTGTTCTATTCCACCAGGATAATGTGTGCCCTAACACTACTCAAATCACCCTGCCCAATTGAAGGCATTTGGTTGGGAAAAAATGCCTCATCCACCTTATTCTCCAGACATTGCACCTTCAGATACCATTTATTAAGAAGTCTGCAACACCACCTAGATGGATAAAAGTTGCAATCCAAGGAAGCTATCAAAAACGAAGTGATCGCTTTTTTCAACTCTAAACCAAGGGATTTTTTTGAACGTGGCATAAAAAAACTTTTCTACAGGTGGGAGTAGGTTATAGAAAAAGAAGGGAATTATATCGATGATTAATTTGTCATTATAAGTCATTTAATTTTTGTTGTGAATAAACTAAAAAAAAAATCAAGCAGAATATATGTTACAACTTTATACTTATGTAGTGGAGTAGTCTGTTTAATCCAAAAGTTTGGGAGCTGGTCTATTCCTCAACTTTTGAAGTTCGTAAAGAATGCCCATTTTGATCTTAGTTTGTTTTGCATTATGGTAATGTTTTCTATTTGTTGTTTATCTCTATTGACCTGTCTCATTTCCTCTATCAAATCAGCTTCATTCTTGAGTTGTGCTAACTTGGAAAAGTTGCCTCCAGTAATTATCCAGGACATTTTGGTCTGGCAGTTGCTTTACTTTTATTGTCTCATATTAGATTTTTTTTAGCCATTTTTTAAAATGTATTTGTTAGGAGTGCAAGATATTGGGCACCCAGTATTAGCTGTTCTCCATCATACAGTAGAACTCCTCTCCTTAGCCATTCCAATGATCCTTCTTTATTCATGTCGTCCTTCTGAAGTTGTTGATAGTACTTTCCAGCCCTGTTGTTGTTGTTCCCATTCTTCTGCATGTTTCGCTTGTTGTTCTAGGTCAAATTATTTAGCAACTTTTCCTAGCAATTACGTGGCTGGTACTCTTTCAGTATCTATTTCTTCTGTCATACTATTCCCTCCAAATTGCTGGGCCAGTTTGGTTATAGAAGTTTGAGTTACTCTTGTGGTGTTATGTTCATGAACTGGAGCTATTGTAGGGTTAGAACAGCACCTCAGATACTGCCCAATGCTGATGGTCAATGATCAGTGCAGCTGGTTAACCTGTCAATCCATTCCCTCCAAATTTTCTTGGCAGGTACAATCTGGGAAGCCACTGGTTCCAGTATGTTATTTTATTTAGAGAGAGAATTTTCCTCGTTTTAATATCTAGTTTGTTCAGTTCTGATTGAGGCCAGTCTATTATCCCTATACTATAGTTAATGACAGGGATGGTGAGTTGATTTATAGCCATTATTTTGTTCTTTGATGTAAGTTGGGTCTTGCAGATCTTCTTCAGTCTTCAAACATACTCTCCTCCGATTTTCTCTCGCATTTGCCAATGTTCTATATTACCACTTTCTTCTACTCCAAGGTATTTTTAGGAACTATCCTCTTCCAAGTCCTTAATCTCAGTGTCTCTTCCTAAATTGATGTTACGTGTTTGTATTTTCTTACCTCCCCTAAGTGTACATTTAGCACACTTATCCAATCCAAACTTCATTTTTATATCACTGGAGTATGTATGATCCGTAATAGGTATTCTAGGTTTTGATCAGTCTGCATACAGCTTCAAATCATCCATACACAGTAGGTGGTTCATACCACTATCTGGGTTTTTCTGCCCAGTTTGACTGAGGTTGTAGCCCTTGGTGCTATTGCTAAGTAGCTTGCTTAGGGGGTCCAGGGTGAGACAGAATAGCAAGGGTGATGAGCTGTCTCCCTGGAATATGCCCCTCATAACCTTGACATGGGGGATGGATATTTTTCCATTCTCATTGGTGAGATTGATGTTCATTCTCCATTTTGTCATCTGATTTGTTATAGTTCTGGTAAGGGTAGGATGGATTTTGTACAGCTTAAGGCATTCCAAAATCCAGGAGTGTGGGACACTATCAAATTGCATTTTGATAGTCTACCCATGCCATACTTAGGTTTCTGCCTCTTTTCTTATAGTCTTCAAGGATAGTTTTGTTGATGAGCAGCTGATCCTTTCTGCCAAAGCAGTTTCTTCTACATCCTTTTTGTTCTTTCTCCAGATAGTGTACAGCAATTAGGCCAGTAAATAGTTTATAGGTGGTGGTGAGACAGCATATGGGGCAGTATTTATTTGGGAGATTTGTCTCACAAGTCTTAGGGATGAGGGTTGTATCTCCACTTGTAAGCCATTCTGGTGTTTCTTCTTCTCCCTGCAAAATTCTGTGAAAAGCAGCAGTGTAATGATAGTGTGATGCCATGATCTGTTTCAGTCAGAAATTTGGGAGCTTCTCTAGGCTGTTTTTTAAAGTTTGAGAATTTTGCCAATTTCCTTCTTATATTATCTTCCAGCATGAACTCTTACATGCTTTTGAATATGACTTTTACATGCTGCAGTGTAAGAACAAATATCACATTTAAAAAGTTTTTCTCCAGTATCAACTCTTAATTGCCAGTGAAGACTACTTTTTTGTGCTGCAGTTTAAGAACAAATATCACATTTAAAAGGTTTCTCTCTTTTGGTTTATACTCTTTATTGTATTTTTTATGGTTGGGAGTGGGGGGGCTTCCACCCGAAGCCAAACACTTCAACCATGTCTGAACTTGTCCTAGCATTTGTTTAAGGAGGGTGACCATTCCTTTTAATGCCCCTGTTTGGATTTCCATTGCATGGGGCTGTCCTGGGATTGAGTTCAGTTAAGTTGATAGGTTGTTTTTCATCATACCTATTGCCCCAACTATGATGGGGAGAATGGCAGCTTCTTTCAATCTCCAGTTTCTCTATGTCATACATGAGTGCCTGGTATTTAGTAATTTTCTTCCTTTCCGCTCTATTAAGGCCATAGTCATTTGGGACACTGACCTCAATAAGGCACTCCTTTCCTAATTGTCCCACACTACTACATCCAGTTTTACTACAGAATTGTCTATAAAAGTGGCTGTTGGAATTAGTGTCATAGTATATAATATAATGGTTGTTTCCAGTAATTGGTGCAGGTGTGTGGTCCCATACATTTTTATTACATTCTAATTCTAATGCTATCATGATCTTCCAGTGGATATATTTGCAAATTTTATTGTGTCTGGCTGTGTAGTACCCCTCTGCCAGGAGCACCCTGCAGCCTGATATTAGATGGCAAACACTTTCTACCTCAACATGTCAGAATCTATATTTGTCATTATTACTTATTCCAGCCATTTTTTTAAATGCATTTGTTAGGAGTGCAAGATCTTGGGCACCCATTATTAGTCACTCTCCATCACATTGCAGAACTCCTCTCCTTAACCATTCCAATGATCCTTCTTTGTTGATAAAGTCCTTCTGTAATTCCTGATAATATTTTCCAGCTCTTTGATGTTTTTCCCATTCTTCTGCATGCTTGGCCTGTTGTTCCTGAACAAATCTTTTGCGACTTTTCCTAGCTATTTTTCTCTAGTATGAACTCTTAAATGGTATTCAAGACTACTTTTGCATGCTGCAGTGTAAGAACAAATATCACATTTAAAAAGTTCTCTCTTTTTTGGTTTATACTCCTTTTAGTATTTTTAATAGCTATAAGTCGGGCTTCCACCCAAAGCCAAACACTTCAACTATATCTGAACTTGGCTTAGTGTTGATTTGTCACTAGGATTACGTTCTTTTCTTTTCTCTAATGGTCCAGTTTATTGTGTCATACCAACATGTTTTTGTTGGGTCCATTGTCTGATGGAAAAGCTGGGGTCCAGGGCCAATACCTTGACCTGGTGGGATCCCCCGCATTGATCCCTTTGGTGAAGAATCTTCTTCTCTGGGACTGAGAAAAGTTGCACCATTGCTCACCTCACTCACCCTGGTGCGTAAGCAGGTTGAGGGGACCTTTTTATCCTGGGTGACATCCTGCCAGTGTGTGAGCTTTCCTTAGTAGACATTACATCCCATTCTTGTTTGTGGAAAGCTACATACAGGTGGGAGGGGGTTTCCCCTACACCCATCTCTTATTTTTAGTTGTCTTTTGCGACACACTGGGACCATGTAGGAAGTATTCTTTCAAATCCCCTATCCCAGGGTTTTCTCCAGTATGAACTTTTAAATGATCTTGAAGAGTATTTTTGCGTGCTGCAGTGTAAGAACAAATATCATATTTAAAAGGTTTTTCTCCAGTATGAACTTTTAAATGCTGTTGAAGCCTACTTTTTTGTGCTGCAGTGTAAGAACAAATATCACATTTAAAAGGTTCTTCTCTTTTTTGGTTCATACTCCTTTTAGCATTTTTAATAGCTATAAGTGGAGCTTCCACCCAAAGCCAAACACCAACTACAGTGGACCCCCGATTTGAGTACGCTCGTCCATAGGCTCCTATTGACTCGACTTGAGTAGAAAACTCGATTTGAGTATGCCAGCCGGCGACGCCGAATGCGTTTCAGTTTGTCTAGAGCGTTCGTTGCGGGAACATTTGGGCTTATTTCAAGCCCTCAAGTCCCCAACCCTCTACCTCTTCCAAGCAATAATTCCTCCCCTCCATTCCTCATCTGGAACTTCCAGCACATCAAGCAAGACTCCTACAGGATTATTCTATATTGTACGGTATGTATTTTGTATTCTATTCTGTCTATTT
Source organism: Bathynomus jamesi (assembly GCA_023014485.1). Taxonomy (NCBI): domain Eukaryota; kingdom Metazoa; phylum Arthropoda; class Malacostraca; order Isopoda; family Cirolanidae; genus Bathynomus; species Bathynomus jamesi. Next base: position 1,143,545 of record JAJOZX010000737.1, on the reverse strand, counting down.
TTAATACAATTACTAAATTTCGTAGGCCAATTTCTATAGAAAAAGTAGGGGTGGGGTGAAATTTTTGGGTTTTGGAACGAATTAATTAATTCCCATAGGTTATTAAGTTCGATTTGAGTACATTTCGAATTGAGTACGCCATGCTGGAACGGATTACGTACTTAAATCGGGGGTCCACTGTATATCTGAACTTGGCTTAGCGTTGATTTGCCGCTAGGATTACGTTCTTTTCTTTTCTCCAATGGTCCAGTTTATTGTGTCATACCAACATGTTTCTGTTGGGCCCATTGTCTGATGGAAAAACTGGAGTCTAGGGTCAATACCTTGACCTGGTGGGATCCCCCACATTGAACCCTTTGGTGAAGAATCTTCTCTGGGACTGAGAAAAGTTGCACCATTGCTCACCTCACCCACCCTGGTGCATAAGCGGGTTGAGGGGTCCTTTTTATCCAGGGTGACATCCTGCCAGTGAGAGAGCTTTCCTTAGTAGACATTACATCCCATTCTTGTTTGTGGAAAGCTACATACAGGTGGGAGGGGGTTTTCCCCACACCCATCCCTTATTTTTAGTTGCCTTTTACGACAGGCTGGGATCATGTGGGAAGTATTCTTTCAAATCCCCTATTCCCAGGTCTTTTTTGGTTTATACTCCTTTTAGTATTTTTAATAGCTGTAAGTGGGGCTTCCACCCAAAGCCAAACACTTCAACTATATCTGAACTTGGCTTAGCATTGATTTGTCGCTAGGCTTACGTTATTTTCTTTTCTCCAATGGTCCAGTTTATTGTGTCATACTGACATATGTTTTTGCTGGGCCCATCATCTGATGGAAAAGCTGGGGTCCAGGGTCAATACCGTTGACCTGGTGGGATCCCCCGCATTGATCCCTTTGGTGAATAATCTTCTCTGGGACTGAGAAAAGTTCACCATTGCTCACCTCACCCACCCTGGTGCGTAAGCGGGTTGAGGGGACCTTTTTATCCTGGGTGACGTCCTGCCAGTGTGTGAGCTTTCCTTAGTAGACATTACATCCCATTCTTGTTTGTGGAAAGCTACATACAGGTGGGAGGGGTTTCCCCCGCACCCGTCCCTTATTTTGTCGCCTTTTACAACACGCTGGGACCACGTGGGAAGTATTCTTTCAAATCCCCTATCCCCAGGGATGATTTTTCTCTAGTATGGACTCTTAAATACTGTTGAAGATTACTTTTCTATGCTGCAGTGTAAGAACAAATATCACATTTAAAAGGTTTCTTTCTTGTGAACTTTTAAATGATCTTGAAGATTACTTTTGCATGCTGCAGTGTAAGAACAAATATCACATTTAAAAGGTTTTTCTCTTTTGGTTTATACTCTTTAATATATTTTTTAGTTAGAAGTGGGGGCTTCTACCCAAAGCCAAACACTTCAACTATGTCTGAACTTGTCCTAGCGTTCATTTAAGGAGTGTAACCATTCCTTTTAATGCCCCTGTTTGGATTTCTATGGCCTGGGGCTGTCCTGGGATTGAGTTCAGTTAAGTTGATAAGTTGTTTTTCATCATACCTGTTGCCCCAACTATGATGGGGAGAATGGCAGCGTCTTTCAATCTCCAGTTTCTCTTCATATCATATATGAGTGCCTGGTATTTTGTAATTTTCTCCCTTTCCGCTCTATTAAGGCCATAATCATTTGGGACACTGACCTCAATAAGTAAGGCACTCCTTTCCCTCTTGTCCCACACTACTATGTCCAGTTTTACTGCAGAATTATCTATAAAAGTGGCTGTTGGGATTATTGTGTCATAGTATATGGTATACTGGTTGTTTCCAGTAATTGGTGCAGGTGTGTGTTCCCATACATTTTTATTGCATTCTAATTCTAATGCTATCATAATCTTCCAGTGAATATATTTACAAATTTTATTGTGTCTGGCTGAATAGTACCCGTCTGCCAGGAGCACCCTGCAACCTGATATTAGATGGCCAACACTTTCCACCTCAATATGACATAATCTACACCTATCAGTAGTACTTATTCCAGCCATTTTTTTAAATGCATTTGTGAGGAGTGCAAGATCTTGGGCACCCATTATTAGTCACTCTCCGTCATATTGCAGAACTCCTCTCCTTAACCATTCCACTGATCCTTCTTTGTTGATATAATCTTTCTGTAACTCTTGATAATATTTTCCAGCTCTTTGATGTTGTTCCCATTCTTCTGCATGCTTGGCCTGTTGTTCCTTAACAAATCTTTTGCGACTTTTCCTAGCTATTAAGGTGGCTGGTACTCTTTCAGTTTCTACTTCTTCCGTCATATTGTTGCCTCCAAAGTGCTGAGCCAGTTTGGTTATGGAAGTATGTTGCGTTACCCTTGTGTTATGGTGTTCACGGACCAGAGCTATTGTAGGACTACTCGAACTTGTTAGATACTGCCCGATGCTGATGGTCGATGATCGGTGCAGCTGGTTAACCTCAGTCAATCCCATTCCTCCCAGTTTTCTTGGTAGGGACAATCTGGGAAGACATTGGTTCCGGTATGTTGTTCTGTTTAGAGAGGATTTTTCTGGTCTTAACATTCAGTTTATTTAGTTCTGATTGTGGCCAGTCTATGATCCCTACACTATAATTGATAACAGGGATGGCGAGTTGGTTTATGGCTGTTATTTTATTCTTGGATGTAAGTTGGGTTTTGCAGATCTTTTTCAGTCTTCGTACATACTCTCCACTGATTTTCTCTCGCATTTGCCGGTGTTCTACATTTCCACTTTCTTCTATCCCAAGATATTTGTAGGAACTATCCTCTTCCAAGTCTTTGATCTCAGTGTCTCCTCCTAAATTGATGTTATGGGTTTGTATTTTCCTACCCCCTCTAAGCACACTTGTCCAATTCAAACTTCATTTTGATGTCACCGGAGAAAGCATAGACGATCCTTAATAGGCATTCCAGGTTTTGGTCAGAGTCTGCATACAGCTTCAAATCATCCATAAACAGGAGATGGTTCACTACACTGTCAGGATTTCTTCACCTAGTTTGACTGAGGTTGTAGCCCTTATTATTATTGCTAAGTAGTTTGCTAAGGGGGTCCAGGGTGAGGCAGAATAGCAAGGGTGATAAGCTGTCCCCCTGGAATATACCCCCTCATAATCTTGACATGGGGAATGGATATTTTCCCATTTTCATGGGTAAGATTGATGTTTGTTTGCCATCTGGTTTGTTAGAGTGCTAATAATGGTAGGGTGGATTTTCTACAGTTTAAGGCATTCCAAAATCTCCAGTATGAACTCTTAAATGCCTTTGAAGATTACTTTTGTGTGCTGCAGTGTAAGAACAAATATCACATTTAAAAGGTTTTTCTCCAGTATGAATTCTTAAATGATCTTGAAGATGACTTTTGCGTGCTGCAGTGTAAGAACAAATATCACATTTAAAAGGTTTTTCTCCAGCATGAACTTTTAAATGCTCTTGAAGCCTACCTTTTTGTGCTGCAGTATAAGAACAAATATCACATTTAAAAGGTTTTTCTCCAGTATGAATTCTTAAATGCCGTTTAAGATTACTTTTGCATGCTGCAGTATAAGAACAAATATCACATTTAAAAGGTTTTTTTCTCCAGTATGAACTCTTAAATGAATTCGAAGACTACTTTTTTGTGCTGCAGTGTAAGTACAAATATCACATTTAAAAGGTTTCTCTCCAGTATGAACTCTTAAATGCTCTTGAAGATTACTTTTCTGTGCTGCAGTGTATGAACAAATATCACATTTAAAAGGTTTCTTTCTTGTGTGAACTTTTAAATGCTCTTGAAGATTACTTTTGCGTGCTGCAGTGTAAGAACAAATATCACATTTAAAAGGTTTTTCTCCAGTATGAACTCTCAAATGACGTCGAAGATAAATTTTCTGTGCTGCAGTGTAAGAACAAATATCACATTTAAAAGGTTTTTCTCCAGTATGAACTCTTAAATGCTCTTGAAGATTACTTCTGTATGCTGTAGTATGAGAACAAATATCACACTTAAAAGGCTTTTCTCCAGTATGAACTCTTAAATGCTCTTGAAGATAACTTTTGCGTGCTGCAGTATAAGAACAAATATCACATTTAAAAGGTTTTTCTCCAGTATGAACTCTTAAATGCTGTTGAAGATTACTTTTCTGTGCTGCAGTGTATGAACAAATATCACATTTAAAAGGTTTCTTTCTTGTGTGAACTTTTAAATGATTTCTAAGATTTTTCTTGAACTTTGTCCAATAAGTGCAAATGTAACACTTAAATACAATCTTTTCTATGAGTTGGTCTTTGTTTTTTCCATTATGTTCAAAATTAAGTAAAGACTTGGTTGTTTGAAGTTTTAATTTTGCTATTGGGTTCTGCTTTGGTTTTGAGTGCTGTTTATTTAAAGGTTTACCATCAGTCCTCAGTTTCTGGTCATTAATGTTCAGTTTTCTAAGCTTAACCAGTGGGTATTTGGAACACTGAATTCTTTTGAACAGAATTTGCTTACTCAATAACGCATTACAATCTTGTTTATGATTCTTAACTTTTGAAATTTCCTCTGAATTTGAATCAAGTTCAAGGCTTTCTTTCTGACATGAATCTTCAGATCTCTTAATATTGAGTTCAGTATCAGTGAAATCGGTGTCTTCTCTACCAGAAAGATCTATCATCCATTCATCTTTGATCCAATGACTCTTCCATTCATCATAGATATTTCCATGGCCAATTGTATCTGCCTTGCAATAATTTGCTTCAGAGGAATAAACTACTTCTTTAATATCAACTTCATCTTTAATATTCCAACCAATTTCTTTCAGATCACACTCGCTTTCATCATTTTTCATTTTGAAACTCTCAACATCAAATAAGTGATAGAAAAATTTTTAACAAGAGTCTTTCTCTTTAGTTAACAGTTCATTATACTAATGGACATGAAATATTCTGAAAATAATAAAACACTCCCTATATAGAGGGAATGTCATTGTAAATCTTAGGGCCTTGGCTTATACTGCTAAAATCATGATTGATTTTAACAAGAACAAAATTTTCAAATTAGAAAGCTCTTATTTTGCTTTTATAGTTTCTTTCAAAGAAGTACTGTATACCTAAACTAATTTAAGAATGGTTTTAATGTATGAAGACAAATTTCTGTGCAAAGCTAATAGCACCAAATCGTTCACATGTCATCGCCACAAACATCTATCAAAAACTCTATTCCCAGGTCCAGTATGAACTCTTAAATGACTTTGAAGATTACTTTTTTATGCTGCAGTGTAAGAACAAGTATCACATTTAAAAAGTTTTTCTCCAGTATGAACTTTTAAATGCTGTTGAAGCCTACTTTTTTGTGCTGCAGTGTAAGAACAAATATCACATTTAAAAGGTTTTTCTCCAGTATGAATTCTTAAATGATCTTGAAGATGACTTTTGCGTGCTGCAGTGTAAGAACAAATATCACATTTAAAAGGTTTTTCTCCAGCATGAACTTTTAAATGCTCTTGAAGCCTACCTTTTTGTGCTGCAGTATAAGAACAAATATCACATTTAAAAGGTTTTTCTCCAGTATGAATTCTTAAATGCCGTTTAAGATTACTTTTGCATGCTGCAGTATAAGAACAAATATCACATTTAAAAGGTTTTTTTTCTCCAGTATGAACTCTTAAATGAATTCGAAGACTACTTTTTTGTGCTGCAGTGTAAGTACAAATATCACATTTAAAAGGTTTCTCTCCAGTATGAACTCTTAAATGCTCTTGAAGATTACTTTTGTGCTGCAGTGTATGAACAAATATCACATTTAAAAGGTTTCTTTCTTGTGTGAACTTTTAAATGCTCTTGAAGATTACTTTTGCGTGCTGCAGTGTAAGAACAAATATCACATTTAAAAGGTTTTTCTCCAGTATGAACTCTCAAATGACGTCGAAGATAAATTTTCTGTGCTGCAGTGTAAGAACAAATATCACATTTAAAAGGTTTTTCTCCAGTATGAACTCTTAAATGCTCTTGAAGATTACTTCTGTATGCTGTAGTATGAGAACAAATATCACACTTAAAAGGCTTTTCTCCAGTATGAACTCTTAAATGCTCTTGAAGATAACTTTTGCGTGCTGCAGTATAAGAACAAATATCACATTTAAAAGGTTTTTCTCCAGTATGAACTCTTAAATGCTGTTGAAGATTACTTTTCTGTGCTGCAGTGTATGAACAAATATCACATTTAAAAGGTTTCTTTCTTGTGTGAACTTTTAAATGATTTCTAAGATTTTTCTTGAACTTTGTCCAATAAGTGCAAATGTAACACTTAAATACAATCTTTTCTATGAGTTGGTCTTTGTTTTTTCCATTATGTTCAAAATTAAGTAAAGACTTGGTTGTTTGAAGTTTTAATTTTGCTATTGGGTTCTGCTTTGGTTTTGAATGCTGTTTATTTAAAGGTTTACCATCAGTCCTCAGTTTCTGGTCATTAATGTTCAGTTTTCTAAGCTTAACCAGTGGGTATTTGGAACACTGAATTCTTTTGAACAGAATTTGCTTACTCAATAACGCATTACAATCTTGTTTATGATTCTCAACTTTTGAAATTTCCTCTGAATTTGAATCAAGTTCAAGGCTTTCTTTCTGACATGAATCTTCAGATCTCTTAATATTGAGTTCAGTATCAGTGAAATCGGTGTCTTCTCTACCAGAAAGATCTATCATCCATTCATCTTTGATCCAATGACTCTTCCATTCATCATAGATATTTCCATGGCCAATTGTATCTGCCTTGCAATAATTTGCTTCAGAGGAATAAACTACTTCTTTAATATCAACTTCATCTTTAATATTCCAACCAATTTCTTTCAGATCACACTCGCTTTCATCATTTTTCATTTTGAAACTCTCAACATCAAATAAGTGATAGAAAATTTTTTAACAAGAGTCTTTCTCTTTAGTTAACAGTTCATTATACTAATGGACATGAAATATTCTGAAAATAATAAAACACTCCCTATATAGAGGGAATGTCATTGTAAACCTTAGGGCCTTGGCTTATACTGCTAAAATCATGATTGATTTTAACAAGAACAAAATTTTCAAATTAGAAAGCTCTTATTTTGCTTTTATAGTTTCTTTCAAAGAAGTACTGTATACCTAAACTAATTTAAGAATGGTTTTAATGTATGAAGACAAATTTCTGTGCAAAGCTAATAGCACCAAATCGTTCACATGTCATCGCCACAAACATCTATCAAAAACTCTATTCCCAGGTCCAGTATGAACTCTTAAATGACTTTGAAGATTACTTTTTTGTGCTGCAGTGTAAGAACAAGTATCACATTTAAAAAGTTTTTCTCCAGTATGAACTTTTAAATGCTGTTGAAGCCTACTTTTTTGTGCTGCAGTGTAAGAACAAATATCACATTTAAAAGGTTTTTCTCCAGTATGAATTCTTAAATGATCTTGAAGATGACTTTTGCGTGCTGCAGTGTAAGAACAAATATCACATTTAAAAGGTTTTTCTCCAGCATGAACTTTTAAATGCTCTTGAAGCCTACCTTTTTGTGCTGCAGTATAAGAACAGATATCACATTTAAAAGGTTTTTCTCCAGTATGAATTCTTAAATGCCGTTTAAGATTACTTTTGCATGCTGCAGTATAAGAACAAATATCACATTTAAAAGGTTTTTTTTCTCCAGTATGAACTCTTAAATGAATTCGAAGACTACTTTTTTGTGCTGCAGTGTAAGTACAAATATCACATTTAAAAGGTTTTTCTCCAGTATGAACTCTTAAATGTTTTTGAAGATTACTTTTTTGTGTTGCAGTGTAAGAACAACTATCACATTTAAAAGGTTTTTCTCCAGTATGAACTTTTAAATGCTGTTGAAGCCTACTTTTGAGTGCTGCAGTATAAGAACAAATATCACATTTAAAAGGTTTCTCTCCAGTATGAACCCTTAAATGCCGTTTTAAACTAGTTTTTTGTGTTGCAGTGTAAGAACAAATATCACATTTAAAAAGTTTTTCTCTAATATGACCTTTTAAATGCTCATGAAGAGTACTTTTGCATGCTGCACTGTTTAGTAAAAACTTGGTTGTTTTAAGTTCTAATTTTGCTACTGGGTTCTGCTTTCGTTTGGAATGCTGCAAATGAATAATATAAAATTAATTTAGTTGGAACATTTGGTTTTAAGCCAATTACTCAGCTAAAACCATAATATTTATGCTTCATCTTTTTCTTGCTACAAAGAATGCAAACTTATCACTGATCAAAATACAAACAAATTTTTAATTCTGCAGTTTACCGTGTTGTTTCTGCCCCATTCTTTTTTACTATTAGTTTTTATTCGCTGGTTTGATAAAAAATATTCTTGAATAATTCATGCATAATTCTATATCAGCGAATTTTTAAGAACTTCTACACCATAAAGTGATCTTCTTGTACTGCAAAGGATTTGCAGACAACCTATACTTTGGCTTGTCTGTGGGAGCAAATGAGTTAATGGGTTCTTTTTTTTGCAGAAAGGAGGGCCCAAGGGCAAATTCCTACAAGGGCGCCCCCCCCCCCCATAGAAGAGAGCAAAAATCAAGATCCAGGGTTTTCAAGATGCCTAGACACACTGCATCTGAAAGGTGGGAGGTCATAGACAGGAGGAAAGATGGATTGAGGAAGATTGTTCCAGAGTTGACCAGTTGAGTAAATGAAAGACTGAAAATGTCAATTAACCCTTGCATTAGATAGTTGGACAGAAAAGAAATGAGTGTGTAGAAAGTCTGGTACTGTGTTCACTCCTTAAAGGAGGAGGCATGCAGTTAGTGAGTTCAGAAGAGCAATGTCCATTATGATAGCAATAGGAGAGAGTGAGGCAACATTCCAGCTGAGACAGAGATTGATTCCACCCAGTGAAGTACGACTCTGTGGGTTGAACCACCTGACACATTAGAAGCATACTCCATACAGGGGGAAACAAGACCCCTGTACAGAACACAACTGAGTGGGAGTGAAGAAACCATGGTGGTACAGCACACCAAACCTCTTAGAAGCTGTTTTAGGAAGAGTATATATGATATTTCCAGGAAAGATCATGAGAAAAGGAAATGCCAAGAATGTTAAGAGAAGAGGAAGGATTGAGTTGTATGTTATTGAAGGTAAGAGGATAGTTGTGTGGAAGATTGTGATGAGTAGACAGATGGAGGAACTGAGTTTTTGAGGCATTGAAAGCCACAAGGTCTTCTCTGCTCCAATCAGAGATAGCAGAAAGATCAGAGGTCAGGTGTCCCATCCCCATCCTACACAAATCATGAAGCGACTGCTGTGAGGGATGCTTTGGGAAGCGAGTGGAGAATTGAAGAGTGGAATCATCAGCATAAGAGTGAATAGGACAGGAAATTAATTAAAAGATCATTAATAAATAAAAGTTAAAGAGTAGGTGACAGGACAGAACCCTGAGGAACACCACTGTTGATAGCTTTAGAAAAACAGTGGCCATCTACAACTGTAGCTACTGACTGGCCAGAAAAGAAATTGGAGATGAAGGAACAGATAAAAGGGTAGAAACCAAAGGAGGGTAGTTTTGAAATTAAAGATTTGTGCAAGACTATCAAAAACTTTTGATATGTCTAGTGCAATAGCAAAAGTTTCACTGAAATTTCAGGAGGATGATGACTAAGAGTCACATGACACATCACACATCAAAAATTGAAGGTCAAAGATATGGTGAAAGATAGACTGAGAAAGGTTGTTCCAGAGTTGAATAGTTGAGTAGATGAAAGATTGAGAATACTGATTAACCCTGATTAAGAATACTGATTAACAGAGTTCGACAGAAAAGTGATGAGAATGTGTTGGAAGTCTGGTACTGCATGCTCTCATTAAAGGAGGCAACATGCTATTAGTGTGTTCGGAAGAGCAGTGTCTGTTATAGTCAAAACAGTAAAGAGAGTGCAGCAACATTGCAGTGAAGAGAAAAAAAGAAGACAGGCAGTATAAGGTGGGAAATTGATGAGACAAAGCCCTCGATTCCACACAATCAAGTAGAGCTGTGTGGGTTCACTCTGCCCAGTTGAGCCACCCATCACAGAAGCAAATGAAACTCCTCCCTATACAGACACAGCAAATGAGTGGGGATGAAGAAACTGCAGTCAGCACAATACACAACCTCTAAGAAGCTTTTTAGAGTATATGTGATCTTTCCAGGAAAGATCACAAGGAAACACCAAGAATGTTACAGGAAGAGGAAGGATTGAGTTGTGTATTGTTGAAGGTAAGAGGATAGTTGTGCGGAAGATTGTGATGAGTAGACAAATGAAGGAACTGAGTTTATGAGGCATTGAAAGTCAAGGATTTTTCTGTTCCAGTCAAAGATAGCAGAAAGATCAGAGGTCCAGTGTATCATAGCTGATTCATGCAAAGCATGGAGTAATTGTTATGAGGGACACTTTGTGAAGTAGGTGCAGAAATGAAAAGTGGAATCATTGGCATAGGAGTGGATAGGATAGGAAGTACAACTTAAAAGATCATTAGTTAATAAATAAAAGGAAGTGTGTGGCAGGAGAGGCCTCTGAAGAACACCAATCTTAGTAGCCTTTGGAGAAGAAGAGTGGTCATTCAAAAACTTTAGAAAGGCAAGAAATCAAAGCAACTGGATGATAGTTGGAGGGTTAGGAGAGGTCACCCTTCTTTGGAACAGGATAAATGAAATGAATGAAAAGTAGCAGATCAAAGATAAAGATGAAATAGTTTGCCTAGGCTGTGTGTAAGCACAGAAGCACAGTTCTTCAGAACAACAGAAGGGATCCTTCACGACTAACACCTTTCCTACAGTCGAGCCCATATAGAGCAAAAAAAAAGTCTTTGAAAGGTTTTCTAATTTCAAGCATAATAAGTCAGATGGGAGAGGGGAGGAGGCTACTCTGATTAATTGGAAAATAGTTATATACATACATCAGTTCTGATTAAAATGACTTAATCAAATATTTTCATCAAGAACTAATTCTCAAACAGACTTTGCATGTCTTATGTTTTACTATTTTTAAAACTGTCTACCAAAATAACATTCATTTCACTGTTCTGGAGCTTGCTTATCAGTTAAAACTTTAGAGAACAGTTTTCATTCATCTTCACTTCTATCATATTATTAGAACCTTATGAGGTAAACTGTAGCCAGAGCAAGATTTTCATTTAATATTCAGTTATAGTTTCATATTTTAGAAAAGGGCTGCAGCTCCTGCTTTCCAGTGCCATACTTAGATGTCCAGTACATCCACACTGCATTCATCTTTGCTTCATCATGTAATCAAACTCATTATTGAGACTCATTGCAAGCAACAAAATTGTTATAATCAACTACTGTATGTAAAACAGAAAATAGTAAAATCACTTGATTCATTTTCATTTCAAATAATTTCTGGACAAATTAAACTCGTATATTTTTCAATTCCAAATATCAAGTCTGTTTTCTCATCAATTAGGCCTATATTATAATATCTAAAGAATAATTTTCACCTTTCTGACTTACACTCTACTTTACTATTTGACTACTGTTAGTACTGTCACTAGACTTCTTATAAATGAACTGAGAAAACTTTTTCAGCTTACCTGTTCATTTAAAGATTTACCATCAGTCCTTAGTTTCTCTTCATTAATGTTCAGTTTTCTAAGCTTAACCAGTGGGTATTTGGAACACTGAATTCTTCTGAACAGAATTTGCTTACTCAATAACACCTTACAGTCTTGTTTATGATTCTCAACTTTTGATATTTCCTCTGAATTTGAATCATAAAGTTCAAGGCTTTCTTTCTGACATGAATCTTCAGATCTCTGAAACAAATTTTTGAAAATACATTACATGTAAATATTTGAGAGAGAGAAAAAATCAGTGTAAATTTTGATAATTTTATAAAGCTACGGAAGTAAGTTTCATCACAAGTTCTCTTCAAAAAGTTATTTCATTACAAGTAAGGTGTCCAAATTTGTGCGGGGAAAAACCAGGACAGGGATGGAACCATGAATTTGAAAAGGGTGGAGGTGGAGTGCAGATGCCTGAAATATATGCCAAATGAAGTGAGGCTCACAATTAGGGGGTTTGTAGGAGTGTTGTAAGCTCCCCCAACAGGGTCCAGGGTGGAGCCCAAGCATTTTGGGGTTTTCAGCATGAAAAATGCCTTTTTCCAGACCACTAATTTAACATATGCCTAAATATTTCTAGATGAAATTATGTGTTGATAAAATATAACTTTTTAACAGAATAAATTAATACTAAATATAATAATACACACCTTATAGTTCCACATTTGCAGGTATAGTATATAATTAATAACGAAATATATAAAAGCAAAACAAGATATTTTATCAAATTCCCACTATTACAGAGAGATAAACACCAACCCCCTCATTAGTGTTGGATTATCAACTAACTCCATAACATGCACAAGCTGTGACTCATATTTAACTCACTCAAAATTTATGAAATCCAATGATAGACCAGTCATTTTTTTGTCCCCTAAACTTTTTTCTAAAGACTGGGACAGTTCTCTGAAAACTAGGATATATGAATACCCTACTTACAAGACTTTCAGATTCAGGTTTTACATGAGAATGAGTGATTAGTTAACCAATTGCAACATCAATGTCACTGACACCAAACGTACTCTTACTTAGAGACTAAAAGATAAAATTAAATTCCATAAAACTGAGACAAATGACAAATGGTAAAACGAAAAATGAATAACAACAATATAACAAATGAAGCTAAAGTGAGAATGGGTAAATACTGAGGCTTAAAAAGATTACATATGAGAGTCTGACAGCCTTCTGAGCATCTAAACAAACTTAAAAACTCGCTACTGGGATAATACAGTTCTGCCCAAAGCTCAAAAGTGAGTACAAGTGCTATCCTTATCTCAGTACTCTGCGAGATGATGCCATTATAAGTTTCCAAGACTGGGACACTCAATCTACAAATCGAGCACAGTCAAGAGAACTATACAATCTTTACAGTAGAGCTAAGGGCCTCTCTAACAAATACTCTTGGGTAAGGCAGATATGGTCAATTCAAAAGTATGCAAGTAGAGTTTCCTTCCATCAGATATAAAAGGGTAACACCAGGGGCAGCTGTAGCTACATCTTCACAAATTACAGTTAATTGGAATTAATAATGACATTTCCACTTTACTGCCAGACAATGAGAAATACAGCTCTAATCCTTTGAAAGAAATCCTCAAAAAGCAAGTTTTTTTTTTTTTTAATTGGGGTTGTTTAACCTCCGCAACATCTAAGGTCATATGACGGAGGGGACCTACAGCTTTACGTGGGATCCGAACCACGGGTCGCTACATAATCTGGGCGCAGAGGACAGTCTCCCATCCAACTACTACCCAGACTCAATGTCGCTTAACTTCGCTGATCTCCGAGAAGCGGTGTTACATCGGCCACTACGTAGCCCCAAAAAGCAATAGTATATTGACAGATGCACAAGGAGCAAATGAACTTTGGGAACTGGTATGCTGGGCAGGTGTTATGCTGGGCAGGTGTTATGCTGGGCAGGTGTTATGCTGGGCAGGTGGTATGCTGGGCAGGTGGTATGCTGGGTAGGTGGTATGCTGGGTAGGTGGTATGCTGGGTAGGTGGTATGCTGGGTAGGTGGTATGCTGGGTAGGTGGTATGCTGGGTAGGTACCCAAGAAAACTCAACCCACCATCCATGACAACCATATCAAAAGACTCATTTTAAAATATCTGAAAATATGAAGTGAATTCGCACAAAATGGAGAGGGAGATTGTTGGAAGGTGTTATTTTGCTACATGACAATGTGTGCCCTCAGACCACTGCACATTAGGGTGCCACATAAAAATCATTTTTTGATTTTTAGGACGGCCCTTTGTGGGATTGTTAGGTTGGGTGAAAAAGCCCTGAATATGAAATTTTAGCCAAATTGAAGGGTATTTAGGGGTTCCGCATCGACCATCTCTGGGGTACCACGTGTCAGAAGTAATGAGTTTCTCCAAGAAATTGCTCCAGCTCCAAGGGGTAAAGTAACATGGACAATGTCAATATAAATGCTATCATATACCATGGCGTAGAGGACAGTCACAGCTATATTTACATTATTAAGTTTATTCCATCTCCAATATTTTTTTTTATATTAATATTTTTGTCGCGGTTCAAAAGTTTTTTTTCAAAGTTTCACCTTAATACGTTTATGTTTTGTAATCCAAACCACACCAACCGGCAAACAGCTTATAACAACACAATACGCAACTAGCAAACAGTGCAAACACCTTAACAATATTGTTCAACATTATTTCATAATTAATTGGAATAAACTTGTCCCACCATGCCTGGGTAGCAGGATACTATTCTATGTGTGTAATGTTATTAATAATACAAAATCATTAAATCAATTTCAATTTTATTGCAACAAAACAACTTAATATTATTAAAATAAAAAACATTTTATTCCGTATTAATCATAGTAATATACTGAGCCTACTGGCCATATAAATCAAAATAATAACTAAGAAATAAAGTATACACGATTATACATTGTTATACAGGATTAATAGGAGTAACACCCTATAAAAATGAAGCAAATTCAAATATACCATAAAGTACTCCCAAACCCGTTAAGGATTTCCACTGCGGGCGCTCGGGTGCTCTTTGCGGTGCTTCTCAACGACTTGCATCAAGTACTGTACTGCCATTGCTCCTCGTCCTTGGTGAGTGCGAGATTGTAGTTCTGCATCAGCGCGACCCCTCGCTCCGCACGGACATTGACAACGCTCAATGTAGAGACACGGCGTTTCCCCACCAGGTAGGACGCATTGTTCGACCAGGTAGCCGGCTCCAACTCTAGGAAAGAAGTATTGATCGCGAGCTGCTCGAAAAGAAGCGTGCTGGATGTCGTGCAAAAGTCTGCGACTGTCTTTCGCTCGAGCTCCTCCGGGCAGACGTCCAGGGCAATGCGCTTGGGTGGCTCCTCGGTGCCCTCGACATCCTTGATGGCCGTCGCAATTCGACTCTTCTCCTCCAGCGGAGTGTCATCATCGAAGAGAGCGAGGGCAGCCAGGTGTTCACTCAGGTACCAGAGATGTCGTCGAAACACAGGGGAGGTAGCCTTGGACACGTCCTTGTCCACCTTGTCGTAGTCAACCAGCGCCTTGAGCATCGCCAGGTCAGTTCGAGGGGCAGCGGCGGGAAGGGGCGCCGTAAACCAGGCTGGAATGTAAACCAGCAGCGCAAAGTTTATGAAGCGCAGGATGCCCCGGGCCTCGCGAGCCTTAATGGGGAGCTGCTGCCGGAAGAGGTGGAGCTTGATGGTGTATATCACTTTGGCCATCCACCGGGCGCGGTGGAGTGCGCCCAGTCACATGAAGCGCACACCTCGCTGGGGGACGCCTCCAAGCGCTATGATCGCCAGCTCCAGGAGCTCTCAGTAGTCGTCCCGCGGCTGGCCCTTGGTGATGTGACCCTTGAAACGCGCGATCAGATCGTCTCGCGCCTTGAGCAGCGGCTTAGTAAGGTCTTCCTTGGAGATGGCGCTGAATTGGTCAGTGCAGATGGATTGCCAGCGCTCCTTCAGTCGCGAGAACAGTTTAATGTCAGGACCAGAGGAGGGGCCCATGCACTCGATGAAGGCTTTCTCTGCCACCAATTCTAGCATGTGGTGCCGACAGGCCAGGTTCAGCAGCTGGTGGTGAAGGCCCTGCTCGATGAAGACGCAAGCGCCCAAAACGACGCCCGTGTTGGCAGCTGTCGTGTCAAAGGAGAGCCCGACGACACGATCAGCGATTCCCCAGTCATCCAACGAGTTCAGCACAGCATCTGCTTGGGCGCGACCAGTTCCAGCAGGCAGCTTCGGCACGGAGAGAAGTTTGTCGACGCCGTCGCCGGACACGACTATGGCGAGGCGATCGACCTTCTTGCCGCTGAAGTCGGAGACCATCTTCCCGTCCCAGTGAACGATGAGCGGGACACTGGGATCGAACGTCATCTTCACTTCTTTGGCGATTTCCCCTCGATGACGCAATCGCCAACGCCGAATCGTCTCGTGACTGAGAGCCAGTTCATCTGTGTCTTGAATATCCAGACTGGAAGCAGCTGCTTTCATGAGTTGAACGGCTCCATGGTTGCTTGTTTTGGTCCAGTCCAGTGCCGACGCTGTCTTGAGTCATAATGTTCTTTTTGCGACGGCCCTTTGTAGGTGGATTGGTTTCCTCTTCTGTTGAGCAATTAGGCGACGACGACGAGTTTGATGATGTAAGGGTTGCTGTTGCCAGTGATTGCTCTGATTGCTTTTGGCGTTGCCTTTCTTTGGCGGATTCACGCGCGGATGCACGTTGTTCAATTCCAGTGAGGATTTTGTCCACCCCGGACATGAGACCACGGCGACCCTTTTCGCGTTGAGCAAGAAGGAAGTCGCGATCCTCCTGGATGGTGATGACGGAGAGGGCGTTGTCGAGAGCCACGTCAAAAATGTCATCGAGTCCCTCGGTGAAGGCCGCCCTGGCTGCCTCACCTGTGGTGCCGGACCTCTTCTGGCTGCACTGCAGTGCCTGCCAATTGTCGTAAGTCTAAGCAGTTTTCGCGCAGCGCTTTTGGAGGTCATGGTCGGGATTCTGGCCATAGCCCAGAAAGTATACAGGGTGAGGCAGAAGTAACCGGGCAGTCAATAAGCACTTATTCCAAAGTAAATGTTTATTGAAATTTAGTCACAAATTAAGAAATTACAATGTACATGATACTAGAACAATATAAAGCATGATTAGAGCAAGTGTTCGAAATGCTGACCACGTTCTTCAATGCATTTAGAAAATCTGTCTACCACAGAATAGCACACACTTCGACACAAATCTTCGTTGATTTCTGCGCAAGAATTCACAATTCTCGTAGTGAGCTGCTGAATGGTCCTTGGTTTTTCAGCATAGACTGAATTCTTCAGCACACCCCAAAGAAAAAAGTCTGGAGGTGTAAGGTCAGGAGATCGAGGAGGATAATCTATGGGACCACGGCGTCCAACCCATCTCTGAGGGAAGTGCTCATCGAGCCAATCGCGCAGTGTGGCTGTAATGGGGTGGTGCTCCGTCTTGTTGGAACCACATCTCATGAATGCGTGGCCAGGTTGCCACTTTTGGAAGGAAATTATTGTTGAGCATCGCCACGTAGTTGGCGCCTGTCACAGTTTTTTCAAAAAAGAACGGACCGACCAGACCAGAAGCACAGATCCCAATCCAAACCGTGACACCGATGGTGTTGACTTCCTTCTCGAGGATTAGGTGATGATTTTCACTTGCCCAGTAGACAGAATTATGTCAGTTGACGTGGCCATTTAATTTAAAAGATGCTTCATCACTCCAGATGATCTTTTCAGGAAAGGTGGCGTCCATTGCACAGAGTTGTCGAAAGATCTCACAAAATCCACGCGACAGTCATGATCATCTTCGTTCACTGCATGGAGCAAGTGTGGACGATATGGCCTCAAGTGGGCATCGTGTAGCATTCTTATAATTGATCTTTGTGAGATGCCAAGTTCTTGCTCAGCTCGTCTGGTGGACTTCCGTGGACTATGAGCGAAAGCAACTTCAACAATCTGCTTGTTTTCGTCGGTACAGACAGACCTTGGTCATCCTGGTCTTGGAAGATCTTCACATGAACCTGTTGATTCAAAGCGTTGAATGAGGCTGGCTACCGTCTCTCTTTTTATTGAACAATCAAATCTTTCTTTAAATCGGCGGCATGTCTCGCTCTTGTTGTCCGTTCAGTAAATTTTTTTTTACAATGAAGACACGTTCTTCCATTGTAAAGCGTTGGTTGCTCGCCTTTGCCATAATTGGGGCTTTCAAAATTGACCGAAATAAGATGTGTTCACAACCACCAGCTGCGACAAACTGAATTAAACGGTTAGCCTAGGCTATCGGGTGTTACGTAATCAATGCAATTATCGCTAGAAACTTCCAAAGCTGAAACATCAAAAAGCTGCATGGTTACTTCGGCCTCACCCTGTACACCTCGACGATCACATTACGTGCCACCTCGGCTAGAAGTTGTTTTTGCACCTTATGAAACTGTATAAACCGGCGAAGCACTTCACCATTTGAAGGTAACCTGTTTCCCGTTAGGGGGCTTGGGTTGGCGTGTCCGATTAGCCATATCTCGGTCTTGGATCTCAGTGAGCTTGCGGTAGCCATCACGAGATGATCACGCGTTGAATGCGTGAAGGAGACTGATTGACTGAAGACTGTGACAGTGTGACTCACCACACTAACCCGGTGTTGCGCTGTTGCCAGATCTCAATGCTGAAAAGTAGTGAAAATATATACAATGAGAAGCAAATATTAATTATAAATATTTAAATTTATGAAATGCATAAATTATAGCAATATATATGCAGGGTTGGCTGGTTTAACCCAAATAGTTTAAACCATTTAAAAAAAACATGTTTTTCTGGGTTTTTTATAATTTCAATTTTTACAACACAAATTATTTAATTCATAAACTAATAGCTCTAAAACTAAAACTTATATTTATATTGATAAGACCTAAAAAACATCAGTTCAGGGTAGCCTAGTATGTACGGTAGTATATAATATAGCTACCTTGCACTAGCAGGCCTATTTAATAGTGGCATTGCACATAAAAGGATTGAAGTCACCTGTATCATTTACATTATAAACGCATGTAGCTACAAATATAAATGTTGTTATTAGGTTTATTTTCATTTTTGTGAAGTTAGCACTTCTTACATCTAACATCTTCCAATTAAAAAATGAGACAGTCAGCAATTCTAATTTCTGAGTACCAGTACCTAATTGAGTTATGAGTTTTTTTTTTTTTTTTTAAACCATTGGTTTTTGTTTTTTTTCAACCCTGTATATATGTAATAGTGCCATGGTTACAGGTTTCCCAGATAAATCCATTATTTCGAACACACGATACAACAGAAACGGTCGATGCGGAACCTCTAAATGTACTTCGATCGGGCTCAAACTTCATATTTAGGGTTTTCTCATCCAACCAAACAATATGACTAAGGGCCATTCGAAATTTCCAAATTCTAAAAACTGCCCCTATAGAGTGTGGCACCCTACTGCACATACTAGAAAATGCCATCAAGAATTTAAATGGTGTAATGGTTATCATATCTGACCGGCAATCGGAAGATCCCAGGTTTGATTCCCGGGTGGTTACCTCATTTTCTCATTTGTTTCATTCTCCCTCCTCATCTTGCACAGAATATTCTCCTATGCAAGCGTCATTCTTTACGTTAATTATACTACGTGTTTGCAGTTAAAAAAAAAATATATATATATATACACAGTGTGTATATATATATATTGTTATGACAACTATAGATAGTGTACTTGCTCACATGCCCCTAGCACAAGAATATAAATATTTAGTTATTCCAATAAAGCAGTAAATAGATCAAAAGTGTTTTATTTTGTCAGCTACCATTAAGGATCATAGGGACACACATGTCCCACAAAATATCTGATAATCTATTGAACATACAAGTAAATGGATAGCAAATTCGTTTCTACATGTCCAAATTACCAGAAATAACTATCTTTTGCAAATAAATCTCCCCTCAAAACCATGTGGTCCTCAAAGGGTTAAAGTAAATATTATTTTCATAAATTCAACAGCAATTCTTTTTATAATATACATTACAAATGCTATTTTTCCATTACCCTGAAAAATATAATCCAAAAAGTGCTTGGTCCAGACCCCTTTTGGTATAACGGGATTTTGCTCTATTCCCAACTTAAAATTAACCAATTTTTGTAAATTTATATGGTTATCAGAGGTATCACTTCATGTAATATTCCTAACTGAATCAACCTTGTAAGAAACACATTCTAACCAATTTAATTTTCACAGTGGGACCCTAATACAAACCAATAGGAAAGTTCTCCTAAGGAATTATTTCAAAATTAAATTTATAAATGACTGAAAAGATAATATACAAATTCACTTTGTCATCACATATATCAATATACCTTGCTTTTCAAATTCAAAGCAAAAATATGCAAATCATAAAGTTTCTGTTTCTTTATGTGGTAGTAACATCTTATTAACCCATTAGTGCCGAAAGTTGATCTACTGCAATGATTTTGCTGAAAATTCAAACGTAGGCTAATAAAAGGGATGTAAATGACTACGCAAAGTTTTATTTTCAAATCTTTATTAGTTACCATGATATAAGGTGTCTGTTTTAACGATGCCAGGCACTAGGCGGATAGGAACTAAATAGTTGTCATTTGTGCTTAGAAGACGTTACAATTCTCTGTTCATAAAAATGATTACACCGAAATCACCAAATGTAATGGCTGATATTTATGTACACAAAAATATATTTATATAATACATATAATACATACATACACACAAAATGCAGTGGCTATTTGTTAGTATGATATTGAAATTAGCTTCAATTAGTAATCAGTATCATTTTTGTGCTACTGGACATGATATGCTTCGAAGCATTTTAGATGAAGCCCTATGTCACACTTTTTGCACTGAAAGTGACTTTTTCCAGCGCAATGCTTGCATCTTCTCTCTTTTTCGATGTATACTATCCAGTGTCCAATGTTATCATCGTGACCTATATTTGTCAAATGTGAGGACATTCTTTTACCTTGAAGCTTTGGAGTACCGTGTGTCTTCATTGGAGAAAGGGTTTCATTGAAAGAGTGTGATTGTGTGTCCGGCTTTGTTCATCAAAATGCATGAATTATTTATGGAAACATATCATGTAGGAGAATATCAGTCACCATCACTTCCTCTGTCTAATCCAAATTCGGTATGTGCCAACATTTTGATCCATCTGATCAACAAATTCCATGTACTTATTATAATTTTGAATGAGGACATTCTTTCACCTTGAAGCTTTGGAGTACCATTTGTCTTCATTAGAGAAAGGGTTACATTTTCAATAAATTGAAAGTGTGATTGTGTGTCCAGCTTTGTTCATCAAAATGCATGAATTATTTACAGAAACATATCATGTAGGAGAATATCAGTCACCATCACTTCCTCTGTCTAATCCGAATTTGGTATGTGCCAACATTTTGATCCATCTGATCAACAAATCCCATGTACTTATTATAATTTTGAATGGATTCAGGCTGTGGCATTTTAACATATTTCTTCTCCATTCTATCCCATCTTTCTGTTGAACTCATTTTCTCACTTTGAAAGTTCAACACTAAAATGACATTATTATTGTCCTTCCACTTTATAATAATAAAGTTATCTGATACTCTGTAATCAGAGAAGCTTCATACGGCCTTCTTCATTTCAGATTTTGATTTCAGTGGACACTTCTCTATTCTATTTTCTCTGCAAGTTCCTGATGCACAACTACCTTGTTTAGATAGCTCATCAATGAGGCTAAGACCAGTAAAGTAATTGTCAAAGAACACTTTATAACCAGCATCATTAGGCACACGAGCTTCAGACACAAGCTACAACACAACATTGCCACCAACACCAATCTTTTTTGTCAGTTGTTGATGTTTGATTTGAATTCTTTCCCATGTAGATATCAAAAGAATGCAAGTATCCGTTCTTTGAACACAGGGCCCACATTTGGAAGCCAAATCTGATGGGCTTACCTTTGATAAATTGTTTTGCATAGTATTTACTGAAATATGGTATGCTCTCGTCTACAGATAGATGTTCTTCTAAACCACCATGCTGAAGAAACTTTTCCCATAAATGATCAAACAATGGCCTGAGCTTATTAGCTCAATCATCAGTTTGGTTTATATTGTCAGCCAAATGAATGTTCCTAAGTATTGCTTCGAATCTATCTCTCCTCATATGTTTGGACAGTACTTTTGGTACAGTGTCCTCAGATGAACAATATTTTTTTTATTTAGGAGGGGGCAGTGCACATAGAGCAATAAATCTGCAATAAATACGAATAATTCAGCCTGATAAATTTAGATTACAATTATTTTGAGCAGCATAACTATTGCTTTGTTCAATTAGTAATATGTTATAATGTTTCAGACCAACAAAGACCCTAGGATCCACTCATGGCTGGTCGACCTAACTGTGTTCGTAATCGTGTATGTCCTCCGTGGTGGCGGAGAGGACCTACAATTTTACGTGGGTTCCGAACCATAAGAACATAAGAAATTTATGTAAAAACTGCCAGTAAATTGGCAACAACCAATTTTTACGAAACTAAATAATTATCAATTTAAAACTAATTAATTATCAATTTCAAACTAAAGATAGAATCTCTGGATCCAGAGGATCAAGTCATAATAGACTACTATCCACAAATATGTTACAATCTATATCTATTTATAACGGACATGCAAATATATCAGATCCAAAGAATCCAGTCAATTTCATTACGGTATCCATCAAGTCACAGTCCATATCGATTGTGAACCAAGTCAAAATTTACAACCATATACATTACAATATATACACTTAGGA
This sequence comes from Bathynomus jamesi, assembly GCA_023014485.1. Classification (NCBI taxonomy): domain Eukaryota; kingdom Metazoa; phylum Arthropoda; class Malacostraca; order Isopoda; family Cirolanidae; genus Bathynomus; species Bathynomus jamesi. Next base: position 1,121,135 of record JAJOZX010000737.1, on the reverse strand, counting down.
GGAAAAGTGTAGGTGTGGCTGTAAAGACTGTACAGTAATGTAGAAATGTGTGTGCACCCATTTTGGGTCTCCCATTTAAAGGTGTTTGTGGGTCAAGTGAAGATCATGAGTTTTTCAATACCTCTCAGTACTATGGGGGGCACCGCTCGGCAGAGTAATCTCTTTAAATAGGGTGTGTAAGGACAGAGAGTATCCCCTAACCCAAGACACTGCCTTCCTATATCCCACAACACTTGTTGAGCTGTGGGATCTATCCCCACAAAGCCTTAATTTTACTACCTTAAACTATACCCTTTCTATCAACATATGCATCTAATCAATTTTTAAACATGTTTATAGACGTGCTACTAATTACTTCTACCAGCAAACTATTCCAGCTATTTACTATTCTATGCGTAAAAAAGTTTTTCACAACTGCTGTCTCGAACCTTCTACTTCTCAACTTACACCAATTATTTCTAGTTATTATATTGATATTTTTCGAAAAAGCTATCTCTATCTACGTTATCAAACCCATTCTAGCCAATTTATTACTACACCCCTGATTCCATGAGCCTTAGTTTTTTGAATGAGTCTTTTGTGCGGCACGGTGTCAAATGCTTTTTGAAAATCTAAATACACTATATCAACCACCTGATGTGTATCGTAAATGTCAACCACGCTTTGGAAAAATTCTAAAAGATTAGTTAAGCAAGATTTGTTTCGCCTAAATCTGTGCTGCATATTTCTAACTAGCTTATGCACTTCTAAGTGTTCGACTATACGATCCCTAATTATTGATTCAAGTAGCTTACCTACAACAGACATTAAACTGATTGGCCTATAATTTCCCGCCGTACCTTTATCGCCTTTCTTAAAGATAGGTGTTACGTTTGCTAACTTGAAATTATCTGGTATGCACCCCTCAGAAATAGACGCATTAAAAATCTTTGTTAGCGGCACAACAATGCTATCTTTTAATTCTTTTAGTTGTATGGGATATATGGAATCCGGCCCAGGTGATTTACGCGTTTTCATTTTATCAAAATAGCGCATTACCTCCCATTCACTAACCACTATATTATCCAAAATATTACCATTATCAAAATGTATTACATCTGTGACCGTAGGGATATTTGTTACATCTTCTATAGTAAAAACTGACGTAAAAAATTCGTTTTGCAAGGTAGCCATTTCCTTTTTTTCAGAAACTAGATCTCCGTTTACATTTTTCAAAGGCCCCGAGACGCTTTCTACTGGATTTCTATTATTGATGTATTGAAAGAATTGCTTGGGGTTTCCTTTACCATCACGAGCTATGGAGATTTCAAATTCGAGCTTGGACTTTTTTATTACTTTTCGCTTCACGCCTTAGAGATATGTAGTTGTTTCGTAACAACAGATTATCTTTATTGCACTTATATAGCCTATAAGCCCTATCTCTACTCTTTATAATGTCTCCTACTCTAGAAGTAAACCACAAGGGCTTGTTGTTTACTTTTGCACGCTTAATTTTGTACGGTATACATTCCTCATTTATAGTCCTAAATACTGTTTCGAATGATTCCCACATTAGTTTTGTGTTGGAGTTCCCCATCACGTTTTCCCAATTGACGTGAGACAATTTATTTCAAAATTTACTAAAGTCTGCATGCTGGAAGTTAGGAATTTTAGTCGAGTTAGCTGGTTTCGAGTGACTTACTGAGAGGACAAACTCTACCATATTGTGATCGCTTAAACTCTACCATAAAAAAGCTGAAAAAATTTGACGGGTGAAGAACAAGTTTTTGATTGTTCAGATATTTCTTTTGGTCAACAATCAGTTGTGAGGGATATTGCAGGTTTAATTTTCCTCCATTTTCTAATTATTATCTTTTTTTGAGGGTTCTCTTTTACTAAATCAGATGTGCTTTCATCGTATGTATCTAATACATTTTGATCACTTGAATATCGAGTATCTGCATTGGCTTTCAAGACTCCTTTCTTCAAATAGATTGAACTGCCAGTGGCTTCATCATCTGAATGGTCACTGTCACTATCTGACAATTCATCAGTATTGGGAAGTCCCATGTAAACATTACCACCTGTATCTAGGTCCTCTAGAATAGCCAAAGCTTCAGCAGTTGTCACTCTGAAAAAAAAAATGCAAATGTCACAAAAGGTAAAAAATTAACAAATAACTAATAAATAAATAATAAACAAAATAGTAATTAACTAATAAACAAAATATCAATTTAGTTTTGCCAAATTTAACACAGAAAACATTTCTTGTAGAGTTCATTGAAAATGGACACTGGAAGGTGAAACAAAATGGCACTCTACTGCCAAGTGTCCGTTATAACTGACAATGAGTTTTGAACAAGCTATTTAGAAAATATAACAGACATTCGATATTATGTGGTTTCATCATCTAGAGCAGTCTTTCCTTCATTCGTGTTTTATTGAGTGTCCAGTATTACCAATTGAATAAGTGGTTTTCGTTGGTGTCTAAAAAAAAAAAATGTGTTTGGTGCATTCTTAACTAAATTACTTCGTGTTACTAATCATTCATTAGTGAATATATTTCACATATTGACTTTATTCATTACTATATTATTTGATTAAACCAAGGCAAGTGCATGTGGCTTGCCTTGTTTGTTTCCTGAATCTATTATTACACGAGGTTTCATAAGGTTGAAATTCCCTTGGTTTGCCTTTTTTGTTTTTCAAATTTTCCCTTCCTTCGGGGGATCAAGTAGTGTGTGGTCACCCACCATGGGAAAAAGGAAAAACAGAAAGAAAAAAGTCAGTCAAACAGTGGACAGATAAGTATTATTAATACTTTTTCTTTTACAGATCTTTCATCGGTAGCTTAATTATATACAGTATTCATTTTGTATAAATTTGGTACAAGAACCTGTTTCTGCGTTTCAAGAACATTTTTGCGGGTTTGCGCAGGTGACAGCACAATAAGCACGCTGTAGATCTACATTATAATTTATTAATTTCCAAATGCTCATTTTTTGGTTTTGTTTTTTTGACTAATTAAAAGCATGGCCCCCCCCACCCGTCGAGTACTTGCAGTTGCTGTGAAGGAGAATTTGCCACTTACACGTTTACAATGGCTAATATTAATGAACAGTTAGTTTGCAGGTGGTGCTCAACCATGGAAATGCTGAAGCACAAGTTAGAACGTGAGAGGGAGGCCAGAGTGAGGCTTGAAGAAAGTGTGATGCTCCTGATGGCAAAATTAGAATCTCTTGCAACTCCAGTTATGACCCCTCATGCCTCAGTTTCTACTAATAATACAAATAGTACTAATAGCCCTCTCTCTTCCCCTAGTTCCCAGCCCTTCGTTTGAGTGCGTAATGGAGCCCCATTGCGAAAACCTAAGACTTGTCTACCAGCAATAACACACAATAAGTTTTCTGTTTTAAGTTTCGAAGATGCTGATGAACTGGAAATATGACTCATTGGCAATTCCATTGTTCGAGGGCAGTTTGAGGAATTCTGTTGGAGAAACCCTCATCGTAGGCACCGTTACTGCTACCTTGATGCAAGGGTGGAGGATATAACTAATAGTGTTGACCATTTTACAGACAGTACCACCGAGGACACAATGTGTGTTATTCATGTCAGTACTAATAACATTTTAAATTCTAGATCGGAAGAACTGCTGGCTAGGTACAGGGACTTACTAGAGCAACTAAAGGAAAAACTAATAAGATTGTTTTAACAGGTATACTTCCTTGAAATATCCAATATAATGATTTCTACAGCAAGGCGACCTATATCAACAATAACCTAAAGTCTCTTTGCCAACAGGAAGGAGTGCGAATTTTTGGAACAGTTTCTACGGCAGGAAGGACTTGTTCCTTGGAGATGGACTTCATCTTAATGACATTGGAGCTGCGCGTTTAGGAAGACTTTCATAATACTGTCTCTTCTTTTCAGACTGCCATAACTCGAATGGTCCCAGCATAAATTCCACAAATTTCCCCTGCGCTCGCAGAGGTGTCGCAATTACAAACAATTTGAAGGTTCTATTCTTAAATGCTCGTAGCCTACAAAATAAAATTGAATTTTTTCTTTAATTGCTTGTAAAGACTATGATTTAACTGCGATAAATGAATCATGGCTTAGCACTGAAACACGTGACTTTGTAGGGGAGTATCAAATTAGAGGTTATAGACTTTTTGTTAAAAACACAATAGGTAAGCGAGGAGGTGGTGTTATGTTGTATATCCAAGATAATATTGCGAATGTTATAGAAGTAAAGCACACAATTCCAGAACTGATAGATTCAACTATAGCAGAACTTAAATTGAACGATTTCAAACTTCTTGTTGCAGTTATATATAGGCCCCCCCCCTAATCAAACAGCTGATACAGATGAAGGGTTATATCATGAACTAAAGAGAATAATAGATAGTGAGCAGGCTTTAGTTATGGGTGACTTTAATTGCGTCAACGTGAATTACGATACAATGCAGGGGGATGCAGAAAGTAATCATTTAGTTAATTTTCTTGAGGATAGCTTTTTTAATCAAAAGGGTAGGGAGCCTATGAGGTTGGACAGTATTTTAGAATTAGTAATAACTACAGATGATAGGCTAATTACTGATCTTCAAGTAATAGAACCATTAAGCAATAGCGATCACAATATGGTAGAGTTTGTCCTCTCAGTAAGTCACTCAAAACCAGCTAACTCAACTAAAATTCCTAACTTCCAGCATGCAGACTTTTGTAAATTTTGAAATAAATTGTCACATGTCAATTGGGAAAACGTAATGGGGATCTCCAATGCAAAACTAATGTGGGAATCGTTTGAAACAGTATTTAGGACTATAAATGAGGAATGTGTCCCGTACAAAATTAAGCATGTGAAAGTAAACAACAAGCCCTTGTGGTTTACTTCTAGAGTAGGAGACATTATAGAGAGTCGAGATATGTAGCCTATAAGCCCTAAGTGGGATAAAGACAATTTGTGGTTACAAAACAACTACACATCTCTAAGGCGTGAAGTGAAAAGTGTAATAAAAAAGTCCAAGCATGAATTTGAAATCTCCATAGCTCATGATGGTAAAGAAAACCCCAAGCAATTCTTTCAATACATCAACAACTGAAATCCAGTAAAACGTGTCTTGGGGCCATTGAAAAATGTTAACGGAGATCTAGTTTCTGAAAACAAGGAAATGGCTACCTTGCTAAACAAATTTTTTACATCAGTTTTTACTATAGAAGATGTAATGAATATCCCTATGGTCATAGACATAATACCTTTAGATAATGGTAATATTTTGGATAATATTGTGGTTAGCGAAGGGAAGGTAATGCGCTATATTGATAAAATGAAAACGCATAAATCACTGGGGCTGGATTCCATATATCCCATACAACTAGAAGAATTAAAAGATACCATTGTTGTATCACTAACAAAGATATTTAATGTGTCTATTTCTGAGGGGTGCACACCAGATAATTTCAAGTTAGCAAATGTAACACCTATCTTTAAGAAAGGCGATAAAAGTGCTGCAGGAAATTATAGGCCAATCAGTTTAACGTCTGTTGTAGGTAAACTACTGGAACCAATAATTTGGGGTCGTATAGTCGAACACTTAGAATTGCATAACTTAGAAAAACGCAGCATGGTTTTAGGCGAAACAAATTTTGCGTAACTAATCTTTAAGAATTTCTTTCAAACTGTGGTTGATGTTTAAAATAGTCATCCAGCGGTTGATGTAGTGTATTTAGATTTTCAAAAAGTGTTTGACACCGTACCACACAAAAGACTCCTTGAAAAAACTAAAGCTCAAGGAATCAGGGGTGTAGTAATAAATTGGATAGAAGAGTGATTGCGAGGTAGGAAACAGAGGGTGGTCATTGATGGAGCAGAGTCTTGTTGGGCTAATGTAGTGAGTGGCATTCCTCAGGGTTCTGTATTGGGCCCCTTGCTTTTTCTTATACATATTAATGATTTAGATGTCAGCCATCAGTACAGTTTCAAAGCTTGTGGATGACACGAAGCTGGGTGGTGAGGCAATAAATGATGAAGGTAGAGGTAAAATCCAGGAAGATCTGAATAAAATTGTTGATTGGTCAGTCACATGGCAAATGAGATTTAACGTTGATAAGTGCAAAATTTTACATATAGGTTCACATAATGGTAATTTTGTGCATAGTATGTCAGGGAAGGAGTTAACAAGCATAGAGCAGGAAAAAGATTTAGGAGTTATATTTACTGGTGACTTAAAAGTAGCGAAACAAAGTACAGCAGTGGTCAATAAAGGGAACAAAGTGTTAAGTTTTATAGCTCGGAATTTTAAGTACAAATTGCGTGATATTATATTTCCTTTTTATAAATCATTAGTTACACCCCATTTGGAGTATGCAATCCAATTTTGGAATCCACATATGCGCAAAGATATAGACTAAACCAAAAGAGTTCAAAGGCGAGCAACTAAGATGATTCCGTCGCTTAGGTCAAAGTCATACGAGGATAGGCTTAAGGAGTTAAAATTGACTACACTCGAGACTAGGAAGCTAAGGGGTGATCTAATCCAGGTTTTCAAAATTATGAATGGGTTCGATAACGTTGATAGAGATAGCTTTTTCAAAATATCTCAATATAATAGGACTAGAAATAACGGGTGTAAGTTGACAAGTAAAAGGTTCGAGCCAGCAGTTGCCAAAAACTTTTTTATGCATAGAATAGTAAATAACTGGAATAGTTTGCCAGTAGAAGTAATTAGTAGACGTCTATAAACATGTTTAAAAATCAATTACATGCATATGTTGATAGATTGGGTATAGTTTAAGGTAGTAAAATTAAGGCTTTGTGGTTCGGAACCCACGTTAAATTGTAGGTCCCCTCCACCACCACCGAGGACATGCACAATACACAATTATGAACACAGTTAGGTTGACCAGCCATGAGTGGATCCTAGGGTCTTTGTTGGTCTGAAACATTATAACATTATATAACTACACTAGGGAACAACATTTTTGTTTCTTGAAAACTATTTCGTGTTTCTTATAGAACTTTTGATGCTGATTCCAAATATGGTTTCAGAATTTTTCTATCACCCATAGTTTTCGAGAAAATAATATTTCCATTTACTCAGAGTTTTCCCAAAATATTAGTTAAAATTAAGTGTACTAATTTAATTTTACTTTCTTTTTTTTCTGGGTTAATTATATTTAATAGTATTTTTTGCATTAAAAAAATAGAGCTATTTAAACAAACAGATTTTTAATAAAAAGAAAGAAATTTTTTTCAAGTTTTGCTCAAATTTTAAAATTTTTCATAGAAAAAATTGGTTTTTCATTCCAAAAAGTTTTCCATGATTTCAATAATTTTCCACCAGCATGAATCGAAAGTGTATTAATCCCAGAGATACATTTTGCTACGTATGTGGAGAACTGACCATAATGGCACAGAGGAAGATGATGACCCCACTCGTGAAGAAGGCTTACGAACTTTATTTTGGATGTAAGGTAGGTGACCAAGACAAATCCTGGGCACCTCATATCTCATGCATTTCCTGTGCCATCAGTCTTAGGGGTTGGATTAAAGGTACCCGCAAATCTATGCCATTTGCCATACCAATGATTTGGAGAGAGCCCAAGGATCACCTAACGGATTGCTATTTTTGTATGACTAACATTTCAGGATTCTCTGCCAAAAATAAACATAAAATTCAATACCCAAATCTTGCATCTGCCATGAGACCAGTACTACATGACGATGATAACCCAATTCCAACTCCCCCAAAGTCATGGACACTGGATGAAGAGTCTGAAGTTGAACCAATGGAAATTGATGACACTAAAGATACACTCTTTCAGCAACCTGAATCAAATAAACCACGTATGATAACGCAGGTTATGCTGAATGATCTCCTGAGAGATTTGGACCTTCCGAAAAAGAAAGCGGAATTATTGGGCTCCAGGTTACGTGAATGGAATTTGCTGGCAAAAGATACAAGCATATTGGCGTTCCGCACTCGCCAAAAAGATCTGATGCAGTATTTCTCCTCGTCAGGTGGTTTATGCTACTGTAATAACGTAAATGGACTGCTGTTAGCTCTCGGTCATGAGCACAAATCTGAAGATTGGCATTTATTTATTGATTCTTTGAAGCTAAGCCTCAAGGTTATACTACTTCACAATGGAAATAAATACCCTTCCATTCCTGTGGGGCATGCTGTCCACATGAAGGAATCTTACGAAAATATGAAATTCATCCTTCAGCAGATTAATTATGACCAGTTTTGTTGGTATATATGTGGGGATTTAAAAGTCATCGCGCTTCTTCTTCTGGGAATGCAGCTCGGTTATACGAAGTTCTGCTGCTTCCTTTGTGAATGGGACAGCAGAGCCAGAGATTCGCATTATTTTGTAAAGGATTGGCCACTTCGTCAAAAATGTATCCCAGGACTGAAAAATGTGTCTCATGAACCCTTAGTTGACCCCAAGAAAATATATTTACCACCACTTCACATCAAACTTGGCATCATGAAAAATTTTGTCAAAGCAATGAACAAGGAAGATGAGGCATTCAAATATTTGAAGAAAAAGTTTTCATGACTTAGCGATGCAAAGATAAAAGAAGGGATCTTTGTTGGTCCCCAAATCAGAGAGCTCATGAAAGATCAAAAGTTTGATGATGCCTTGAGAGGAAAAGAAAAAGTGGCATGGGAGGCCATGAAGAATGTTGTCACAAATTTTCTAGGGAACATCAAAGCCTCTAACTATGAAAAAATAGTGCAGGACATGATTGAAGCATATAGGTTATTGGGATGTAATATGTCACTAAAAATCCATTTCTTGCACTCCCATTTAGATTTCTTCCCTGAAAACCTCGGTGACGTAAGCAATGAGCATGGAGAAAGGTTGCACCAAGATATAGCTACTATGGAGAAATGCTACCAAGGGAGGTGGGATCCGGCAATGTTAGCTGATTACTGCTGGACACTGATGCGAGAAGCTCCTAATGAAAACTACAAGAGAAAATCAGTGACAAAGAAGTTTCAAGAAGAATATTTTAAATGCCAATCTGCCACTAATATAATTTTTATGAAGTATTTTTACTAACTTCTATACACTTTTTGAATAAATATTAAAATACAAATTTCTCAGTAACCTTGGGTGATAGAGAAATTCTACGGCTATATTCGGAATCAGCGGAAAAAATCCTATAAGACCAACCTGTTCACGTCCAAGAAACAAAAAAAAAAGTTAAAATTTGTTCCCCAGTGAGCTATCTACTGAAACTACATCAGAGAAGTAACAAAGTATTCACTTTTTACTAACTTCGTGAAAATACTCCAATTCATGGCAGCCATCTTGATGTTATGATGCTAGTGAAAGAAATGTTGCCAGATGATAGTTGTTTTTTTTTTGTTAAATGTAATCACAAAACAATAATTATTGTGTTGTTATAATGAAATATTCTAAAAACTAAATGCACATAGAAAATAATGCACATTTTTCAGCATCCATTTAAATGGACACCAGGCACTAATGGGTTAATTAATGTAGCATGCACTGTAAATCTGAAACCTCACTTCATAAAGCTTTTATACAACTTTTGAGGTATTTCTGCGTATAAATTGCAAACTATCTACCTTTTTCATGCTAGCCTATTGTGAAAAAGGGATACTGCAAAATAATGATTAAATAGATTTCATATACAACTGTTTACCAACTTTTTCACACAGAGAAGCTAGACAATAATAATATAGTGCCACTCACTACTGTGGTGGAGAATAACTATAAGAACTAGACAGATAAGTATCATAATGGCTTACTTTAGCAAAGGTATACTCAAGCAAAACAACAAATGTTTACCTTAATATTGAGTTCATTATCAGGGAAATATGTTTCTTCTCTACCACAAAGATCTATCACCCATTCATCTTTCATCTGATCACTAAATATGGTTTCCTTTTCATCAAAATCAATACACATTTCCGATATCAATTTATTCCTATATTTAAGAAAACTGCCTTATATTCTATTGAAGCTTTAAAAATAAATTCATCAGTTTTAATGCTTTGATAAATGTATTAATAAATAAAATACCAACATTACTGTACAATCTCTATTCACCAAAAAAAATCAAATGAACTTCAAAATGGTCATATTTTCTTTTTCTTGTGGCATGAGTGGCAAACCCACTTAAACTATATAAGAAAAACAATTTTTTTCATAACTATTTCTTACCTCCCATTCATCATAGATACTTCCATGGTCAATTGTATCTGTTTTGCAATAATTTGCTTCTTTAATATCAACTTCTTTAATATCAACTTCTTTAATATCAGCTTCTTTAATATCAGCTTCTTTAATATCAGCTTCTTTAATATCAGCTTCTTTAATATCAGCTTCTTTAATATCAGCTTCTTTAATATCAGCTTCTTTAATATCAGCTTCTTTAATATCAGCTTCTTTAATATCAGCTTCTTTAATATCAGCTTCTTTAATATCAGCTTCTTTAATATCAGCTTCTTTAATATCAGCTTCTTTAATATCAGCTTCTTTAATATCAGCTTCTTTAATATCAGCTTCTTTAATATCAGCTTCTTTAATATCAGCTTCTTTAATATCAGCTTCTTTAATATCAGCTTCTTTAATATCAGCTTCTTTAATATCAGCTTCTTTAATATCAGCTTCTTTAATATCAGCTTCTTTAATATCAGCTTCTTTAATATCAGCTTCTTTAATATCAACTTCTTTAATATCAACTTCTTTAATATCAACTTCTTTAATATCAACTTCTTTAATATCAACTTCTTTAATATCAACTTCTTTAATATCAACTTCTTTAATATCAACTTCTTTAATATCAACTTCTTTAATATCAACTTCTTTAATATCAACTTCTTTAATATCAACTTCTTTAATATCAACTTCTTTAATATCAACTTCTTTAATATCAACTTCTTTAATATCAACTTCTTTAATATCAACTTCTTTAATATCAACTTCTTTAATATCAACTTCTTTAATATCAATTCTTTAATATCAACTTCTTTAATATCAACTTCTTTAATATCAACTTCTTTAATATCAACTTCTTTAATATCAACTTCTTTAATATCAACTTCTTTAATATCAACTTCTTTAATATCAACTTCTTTAATATCAACTTCTTTAATATCAACTTCTTAATATCAACTTCTTTAATATCAACTTCTTTAATATCAACTTCTTTAATATCAACTTCTTTAATATCAACTTCTTTAATATCAACTTCTTTAATATCAACTTCTTTAATATCAACTTCTTTAATATCAACTTCTTTAATATCAACTTCTTTAATATCAACTTCTTTAATATCAACTTCTTTAATATCAACTTCTTTAATATCAACTTCTTTAATATCAACTTCTTTAATATCAACTTCTTTAATATCAACTTCTTTAATATCAACTTCTTTAATATCAACTTCTTTAATATCAACTTCTTTAATATCAACTTCTTTAATATCAACTTCTTTAATATCAACTTCTTTAATATCAACTTCTTTAATATCAACTTCTTTAATATCAACTTCTTAATATCAACTTCTTTAATATCAACTTCTTTAATATCAACTTCTTTAATATCAACTTCTTTAATATCAACTTCTTTAATATCAACTTCTTTAATATCAACTTCTTTAATATCAACTTCTTTAATATCAACTTCTTTAATATCAACTTCTTTAATATCAACTTCTTTAATATCAACTTCTTTAATATCAACTTCTTTAATATCAACTTCTTTAAACTTCTTTAATATCAACTTCTTTAATATCAACTTCTTTAATATCAACTTCTTTAATATCAACTTCTTCTTTAATGTTCCAATCAATTTCTTTCAGATCACACTCACTTTCATCTTTTTCCATTTTGAAACTCTTGCATCAAATGAGTGATGGAAAAAATTTCCTTAATCTCTTTAGTTAACAGTTCATTATACGCAGACACGAAATATTCTGAAAATAATAATAAAATCCCTATAGAGCAGTGGTTCTTAACCTGGGGGGCGTGCCCCCCTAGGTAATTTCCAGGGGGGGCGCGATCCCTTGGGGAAAAACACTAATTGTATTTGTTATTCTCTTAATGAGAGCATGGGCTAATATTGAGAAGTTTATGAAAAAATGCAAAAGTATCCCCCTCCAAGGGGGGCGTGGAGGGAAGGACCAATTCCTAGAGGGGGCATGGTAGTAAAAAGGTTAAGAACCACTGCTATAGAGTGAATGTCATTGTAATCCTTGGGGCCTTGGCCTATACAGTTCAAATCATGATGGATTTTACTGAGAACAAAATTTTCAAATTAGAAAGGTCTTATTTTGTTTTTATAGTTTCTTTTAAAGTACTGTATACCTGTACTAATTTAAGAATGGTTTTAATACATGAAGACAAAGTCCTGTGCAAAGCTAATAGCACTAAATCTATTATAGAAATAAAAATGGAATTTATATAACTGGGATAACCAATAAACCTAACCTCCAAGGGAGGTCTATAGTTTATTCTTTAAAATTACTCTTAAAAACCAATATTCATGGCTGAAGTTTTAATTACCATTTTAATTTTCAGACATGAAATAAAAAACTTCGTTATCTTAAGAGGAATGAAGAACAGTATTAAAAATCTGTAAAATCTGGCACCCAAACTTTTAAAATTCTGAAAACTCATACTTTCAAGTAATATTTAAAATATAATCCATGTAAATATGTGAAGGAAAATTTGTACCTGAATTAAGAAACTGTATAGTCTCCATGTATCTGGAGTTTTAAAGTGTCAGTTATAATGTCAATGATGCTCATATATAAGCAGGGTTGGCACCAAAGTGGGTAACCCACTCTTGCCCACCTGCTGTTTTTTTTTTAAATATACTAAGTTCCCAACTTACACTGTTAATTCATTCCAAAGGTCAGGTGCCATGTAAGTTGAAAACTAAGTCTAACACTGCTTAAATACAATATATTTTGTATATTTATATTTTATATACAGTATATATATTTATATTTTGCTGGGACCCAGCAGAAGGGGATTGTCCTGTGTCAGGAGGTTGTTAAAAAGTAGGTTTGCTGGATGGTACAGACGAGCAGGTAAGCAGGGTTAAATTTCTCTAAGGAGAGTTCTAAGTGCACATACATAAACAGTATACAAGACTGGCTCACACACAATCGATTCAAAGTAGCACCCACAAAATCAACCATCACCTTGCCTACAAGCAACACAAAAGAACACCAGATAACTCCACAGCTTACACTACCACCACCAACATTCCACACACTCACAGGACCAAAATACTTGGGGTCACATACAACATATCTTTTGCAAACCACATTCAGGACATTAAAAACAAATGTACATCAAGACTTAACACGCTTAGGGTACTAACAGGCAAACTTTGAACACCAGCAGGAAACAATATCACTCATATAAAAACAATACATTCGCTCAGTTATGGACTATGCTAGCCTATGCTGGGCAACTATTATCTCAAACACACACATAAACACCTTACAGACAACACAAAACAACACACTTTGTATCATTACAGGATGCACTCAAATAATACCAATAGAACACCTGCACACACAAATAAAAATACTGAAAGTTAGGGAGCATTTAGACATGAGGGGAACACAATTCATGACAGTAGTGACAACTAACCCACAACACCCTTGCCACTACATGTACAATCATGCACCAACACCTCGCACCATTAAAGTAACACCAGACACACATTATAATCAAATACTCCATTCCATACTGCACCCCACAGACATAACACAGTACAGAAAACACACACACACACACACACACCTAACCCACAAAGCATTGACACGACTTGGTCCAAATGCAGTCCTAGGTGCGAAGCCGCCACCCATTGACAGGTCAGAGACTAGCCTGAGCAGATTGGATCGAGTTAACTTAACATGATTCCAATGTAAACACAGACTAGATAACTCCATAGACGACACCTGCCACCTGTGCCAGGACACACCACAAACAATTGAACACATTATGATAGACTGTACTGCTCTAGCACAACATAGAACACAACACATCATCACTAGTGCGCTGAACCTCTGGTCCACTCAGGAGAGGGTGATCAGTTACCCGTGTGCCACCAGCTTGCTCAATCAGGGTGGACTGATCACCTAACCAACAACAATAATATACAATATGCAGAGAAAATGTTTGCTACATTACAAAAATAAGGTATTGTAAACCAGCAGTTGTATGAACCAAGACTGCCATATAGGTGAGAGGTACACAGTATCTGAAGACAGGACATTGCACAATAACACCAATATAATATGTATATATTTACTTAAGTATACTGCACATATACATCATAACATATATGTATGGAGGTGTACATTCCATATTCTATTCCTACTACTAATGCAAAAAAATCTTGGTTTAACTTTACTTGTTCTAATGCTATCACCAACAAAGAGGAGGCTTTCAGAAGGTACTATGGCCATCTAACTCCTGACTCTCACTCAGCTCATATTTCTAGAAGGCATATGGTCCTGATGGTGTTCTTCCTGTTGTTCTTAAGAACTGTGCTTCTGTGCTGACACCCCACCTAAGCAAACTCTTTTGTCTTTGTCTTTCATCTGGTACATTTCCTTCCTGCTGGAAGTTTGCTTTCATTCAGCCTGTTCCAAAGAAGGGTGACTGCTCTGAACCCTCCAACTATTGTCCAATTGCTTTGATTTCTTGCCTTTCCAAAGTTTTTCAATCTATTCTTAATAGGAAGATTCTTAAACACCTTTCTTCTCACAATCTTCTTTCAGATCGTCTGTATGCATTTTGCAAGAGACGATCTACTGGCGATCTTGCATATCTCTCTGACTCTTGGTCATCCTCCTTTTGGGAGTTTGGTGAAACTGGGTAGTAGTTGGATGGGAGACCATCCTCCGTGTTCAGATTATGTAGCGACACATGGTTCAGATCCCACATAAAGCTGTAGTTCCCCTCCATCATAGGACCTTAGATGTTGTGAAGGAGTTAAACAACCCCAATCATTATTATTAATATATGTGCCTTCATCCCTAATTTCTTTTCTGGCTGATCTATAGCTGCAAGTTGTAGATGGCCAGTGTTCTTTTCCTAAAGTTATTAACAGTGGTGTTCTTCAGGGTTCTGTCACCCACTCTTCTCCTTTTATTTATTAATGATCTTTTAATTCACGTTTCCTGTCCTATTCACTCTTATGCCGATGATTCCACTCTTCACTTCTCCACTCACTTCCCAAAGTGCCCCTCACAACAGTTGCTTCATGATTCGCACAAGGCAGCTATGGGACACCTGACCTCTGATCTTTCTGCTATATCTGATTGGGGCAGAGAAGGTGCCCCCTCAGGGCATTCGATTCTGCTCATATATAAGAGGATTACGAGTTCTGACTGATTGGGGACTTTGGTGCAGTGGTTAGCATATCCAACTGGCAATTGGATGATCCCAGGTTTGATTCCTGGGAGGTGCCTCATTTTTCATTTGTTCATGCTCTCTCATCTTGTGCAGATGCTCTTCTACACAACTGTCATTCTTTACATTAATAATACTGTATGTTGTTTGCAGTTAAAATGTGTGTGTGTGTGTGTGTGTGTGTGTGTGTGTGTGTGTGTGTGTAAGATTTATTATTTTATTCATGTGATGTATATCATTCTTTAAAATGCTCAAGCGAGGAAAAGCCTAGCTTTTCAGGACAACCAATGCCAATAATGGTGGATTTCACTATAATGCTACTATGGACAAACAAAGCCAAACACACCTATAACTCATCAAGTGTAACATCATGCCATTTCATCAAATAAATTCCTCTCATACTTTGCATTTTTATAAAAATTTAACTGATGTGATGAGGAGCATCACTGTGTGGAGCAAATATGACTGTGGTGACAAACTGATTGGTGATTGGTAGATAAACAGTACAAGTCAGTTGAGTCTGCAGCAGTTACTTCTCATCAAATTAGACAAGCACATACCTATCAGAACATGCACATTCTTGTTTGTCATGTATTAGAATTGTGCATTCATGCTAATCTCTCAGTCAGTCTCGTGCATTGCTACCCACCAATTTATTGATTAAGTGCATTTAATTATTCACTTTGTTTTGGTATATGTTTGATGGAAAAATAGTATTTTTGTGATATTAAAGTGAGTGTGTCTCATAAGTGTGCAAACAGCCCTGACAGTTTTTTAATTTGTGGTGAACTTGCAACAACTTCAAAAGCAGGGTTTCACTCCTTTAATTAAGAAGGTATATGAACTTTATTTTGGTTGCAAAGTAGGATATCAAGACAAAATCTGGGCTCCTCATGTATGTTGTGTTTCTTGTGCAAGATCTCCGAGGCTGGTTAAAAGGTACTCATTCTTCAATGTCTTTTGCAGTCCCAATGGTATGGAGTGAACAAAGAGACCAGTTGTCTGATTGCTGCTTCTGTTTAATGAAGATAAGTGGACATTCCTCAAAATCATGCGATTCAATATCCTAATTTACTGTCAGCTATGCAACCTCTTTCACATTGTGATGATTTGCCAGTACCAAAACCACCAAAGATATGGACTTCAGATGATGAACTTAATGATGAATCTCATAATGAACCTTTGGACACACAAGAATGTCATGGATACACAATCTGAACCACCTTCATCAGATGAACTTTATTTAATTTCTCAGTCAGAATTAAATGATCTTGTCAGAGAGTTGAATCTATCTAAAAATCAGGCTGAGCTCTTAGGTTCTAGCTTAAAAAGTTGGAATGTCTTACAAAAGACTAAAAATATCATTTTGTAAGCAACAGACAAACTTCACATCATTTTATACTATTAAAAGTGATTTAGTATAATGGAATGATGTGAATGCTCTCATGGAGGCACTTGGTCAAGAGTACAATCCTAAGGAATGGAGGCTTTTTGTCAATTCATCAAATTGGAGTTTGAAAGCTCAATGGTAATGTCTATCCTTCAGTTCCAATTGCACAAAGTTTGTATGAAGGAATCATATGACAATATACAGTTACCTTTGAAACAATGACTCTGATAAATACTCCTGACATATCTGTGGTGATCTGAAAGTGATTGCACTTCTCCTCAACTCAGGGCTGGCCTTTGGGCAAAGCAAGCAAAGTGGCTACTTTGGGCCCCGCACTATTAGGGGCCCTGCAAATATATGAGGAAAGTATAAAAAAATATTTTGGTTTTGAGTGATAAATTAAATATGGCATGAAATACAGCAGAAATCAGAACTGCTGCAGGATCGACTCAGTAATCTGGTGATTCTATCCATTGACAACATTGTGAGAAACTAACTATGCAGACCTCATTGCCAAATTTGCCACTATGAAAGCCAGAAAGGTTTCCTTGTGATCACATCCAAAATAAATTATATTTGTTGTTGAATCATCATTCTTTTCTTTCAGTAAGCATGCACCCACTATGGGTAGGTAACTTTAACCTTAGGGCCCCACTTTAAAAATCTTGAATTGGGTCTCGCATTTGCTCAGGCTGGTGTTGCCTCAACTTACAGTCAGGATACACAAAGTTCTCCCATGGGCCATTTCCTATGCAAGTGGGACAGCCAAGGAGTCATTATATGCAGAAAGAGTGGCCATTTCAACAAAATCTGGTTCCAGGACAGAAAAATATTGCCCATCAGGCATCACAACCCCTAGTAGATCCAGCAAAAGTTTTCTTACCACCTCTCCAAATCAAACTTGGTTTGATGAAAAATTTGGTAAAAGCCATGAACAGAGATGGACCTGGATTTTAATATCTAAAACAGAAGTTCCTTAGAATCAGCAAAATGAAAATCAAAGAAGGCATTTTTATGGGCCCACAGATCAGAGAAGTGCTGAAAGACACTGCATTTGAAAGTCTTTGAATAAGGTTGAAAGAACAGTATAGGGAGCTTTTAAAAAGTGAATATAAATTTCCTCAGCAGTATCAAATTCAAAAATTATGTTTCCCTGGTGGAGCAAATGCTTAGTGCTTACCAAGTGATAGGGTGTAACATGTCTGAAAATACATTTCCTGCACTCCCACCTGGACTTTTTCCCATCAAACTTGGGTGCTGTCAGCGATGAATATGGTGAAAGATTTCATCAGGATATTTCAACCATGAACATGGTGAAAGATTTCATCAGTATATATCAACCATGAACATAGTGAAAGATTTCATCAGCATAGGGTGAGAGGGCTGGAAACTTCGGCTTGCCAAAGCCAGTGCCAAAGCGCAGCTGTGGGGCTCACATGGGGAGATCAGCCAGCTTGTGCTCCAAGATGGCATCCGCAAGTGCACGCCACTCGCCAACTGGCACCTTGGTACTAAAGAGTGCCAGGAGCAGCATCTCACCCATCATGTACCAGAGGTGCCACTCCAGCGCCTTGATCGCTGACACTGCGATGCCCACGTCAACTGACTTGTATGCATACAGGTGGTGGTAGAGTGTGAGGTCATTCCAGGCAGCATCTATAGCTGTGTCGCAGGTCAGCCACCATCGCGTAGATATGCGTGATGAAGTTAGCAAATGCCCGAATCTTCAGCACCTGCAATGTGCTGCTCCATCAAGGCCAGCTTGAGAGTGTAGAGCAGCTTGGCCATCCATTGCGTTTTGTGCAGCGCTCCCGGCCATTGGAAGGTCACTGGAGTCTGTGCTGCACCAGGTGCACCCAGATACACAAGACACAGCTGCACGAACTCGCGGTAGTTGCCTCACTTGTAGTCGAGCACTTCTGCAGCACACGCGGTGAGTTCAGCATGCAATTTGCCCAGGAATGGTGGTTTGGCATCACCAGCAATGTAGCAGGACAGTGGGCTGCTGTCATCATGCGGCACCAGGTTCCAGTTATCCCACAGACGTGTGAACAAGTCAACCTCTGGCGAGCGCGACATTTCCACTTTGAGGTCAGTGAAAATGTGGCTGAGGAGTACCTCACCGATGTGGTGCCGGCACCCGGACCAGAGCAGTGGTCGACTCAGTGAGAGCTGGATGGCAATGCAGGCTGCCGTGAAATGGCCAGTGTTTGACACGGTGGTGTCAAATGCCATGTTGACAACCTGGTCGGCGCAGCACCACTCCTGCAGCAGCTTGCACAACAGCCGGGCGATGATCATTCCACATGCCTCGTCAGTTCCCTTCATGTATGCTGGCACACCTAGGAGCTTGAGCAGCGTCGTATCTCTGAACACCACCGTCAGATGCTCCTCCAACTGGCGCACATTGCTGAGCGTCGATGTCAACTTGCTGTCCCAGTGCAGGGTGCACATGGGAGGTGGTGTCTACTGCTCATGGCATTCCTCGCTGATAGCCTCCAGTACTTGGCAGCGCAATCGGTCCGCCGTCGTGTAGGATGTGGAGACCTTTGACCAATTGTTACCTGACTCCACGATCAGGCCGTGCGTGAAGGCAGCCTGCTGCATCAGCGTGATCTTCAACTGCATAACCAGTGACACGAGACTCAGCCGCCTGAGGATGTCGAGTGGAATGAAGGCTGTGGTGCCAGTCTTCTTGCGCTCGCAGGTGCGTGGTGTGTTCTCAACCAGTGCGTCACTATCCTCATCACTTTCGCTCTCCAACATGGCCATGCTGGACATCGCGGTCATCTCCTGCTGCTCCTTGGTAGCGCATGCCTGCCGGGTTGTTGCCGCAGCTTCATGCTCCTGTCGCTGCTTCACCTTGGCTTGCAGTTTGGCATCGAACACGCCAAATGTGGCCAGTCTGTCGCCCTTCATGCTGGCCAGGAAAGCGACGTCCTCTGGATCGCTGATCAGCTCCTCAGCATTTGGAGACCACAGTGGAAATGTGGCATCCAGCCTGCGCTCCATAGCAACCGCCTGTCAAGCTGTAGCCTCTCTGGAGCGCCTGGCCTAGAATGCGCCGCAGCTTCTTCTTGTTGTCGTTGACAAGTGCCACCATCTTGTCACATGCGTGCCAATCGCTCACCATTGGGATGTTGGCCTTGGTATAAAATGGCTGCACCTGCTGCAGGACGACCTTGGCCGCCTCGAACAGCGACAAGGCTCCGATCGAACTGGGTCGCTTGGCATGCAGTTGCGCGTCGCAGTTGTACAGCATGCACTGCAAGATCTGGTGACCACTTGGCAGCTTGGCACCAGGAATGATGCCATTGTCGTTTGTGATGCTGGCACCCAGACCAAAGACCAGCCTGCAGCTGCTCGTGCGGGAGCTGGATCCCACAGCAGGCGATAGCATTGAGGAAATAGAGCGCTTGGCTCCAACTTGTGCAGATGACATAGCGCTAATTTCATCGTCTCCTATAGATCTGCAAATCAACAAGAGTTAAGAGTTAGGACTATAGCAAAATGGAAAGATATGAACTCCAGCCAACAAAAAACATGATATTACCAATCAACACTAAGAGTCTAAGACCCCAGTTGACATGCTGAAAAGCTGATGTGCCGTTGCACCTCTAGATCACCACGGATTGCAACCATATTTTGCATGTATTGTAACAACATGAAATTGAACACTTTTAGCACCCAGACAGATGAATATGCTGGAAATGTGTATTTTGATGCACCCTACCATACAGGGGCAGAGAAGACCCTTATACAGAGACAGCAACTGAGTAGGGTTGAAGAAACTGCAGACACAGTACAGAACACCAAACCTCTTAGAAGCTGTTTTGGAAAGACAGTACTGTATATGTGATCTTTCCAGGAAAGATCATGAGAATAGGAAACTCCAAAAATATGAAGAGAAGGGCAAAGATTGAGTTGTGTATTGTTGAAGGTAAGGGAATAGTTGTGTGGAAGATTGTGACAAATAGGCAGATGGAGGAATTGAGTTTTTGAGGCATTGAAAGCCACAAGGTTTTCTTTGCTCCAATCAGAGATGGCAGAAAGATCAGAGGTCAGGTGTACTATTGCTGTCCTACTCAAACCTTGGAGTGACTGTTGAGAAGGATGTTTTGTAAAGGAGCTGGAGAAGTGAAGAGTAGAATCATTAGCATAGGAGTGGATATAACAGGAAGTAAGACTAAAGAGATGATTGATAAATAAAAGGAAAAGAATGGGTGATAGGACAGAACCCTGAGGAACACCACTGTTAATAGCTTTAGGAGAAGGACAGTGTCCATCTACAACTGCAGCTAAACATCAGCCAGAAAGGAAATTAGAGAGGTAGGCACACAGAGAGAAGGATAGAAATGGAAGGAGGGCAGTTTGGAAATTAAAGATTTGGGCCAGACTAGCATTATTTAAATCTAAAAACACTACCTTTAGGTGCTAAAACAGTTTTTCTCTTTCCACTGATGGAGCGAGAGTTGAAGTTCAATTTCATTCAAAGAAAAACTCCTTTTAATATTTATATCAGGTGCAAGAGGTGCCAAAAACTGAACAAATTATCTGTAAACTTTTAACTCATTGACTCATACATGTTTTTTTTGGCTTTTGGTGATTTATTCTTTCAGAAATTGCATTTTCAATCATTCTTCTCTCTGAATTAGGGGCTGACATATGACAATTTGAAGTTTAGTAGTATGCAGAATACCCTCAAAATAGGGAAGGCCATAAATTCTGAATCATAACTCCAAGTGAAATACAATTTTATATCTTGAGTTTGTTTGTTTAGACCAGTGGTTCCCAACATGGTTGCCATAGTCCCCCAGTGGGCATTTGAGAATCTTAAGAGAGGTGCTAGGAAACTGTAAAATTGTTACCTTCTAATAATAAATCACATCACTTATCCTGTTATATTATCATCTTTATGATGGGGCACCAGCAAATAGTGATGGACATAAGGGGGCACTGGCAGTTGGGAACCACTGGTTTTGAAAATACCAAAAACAAAATTATAGGAAAATTGAAGATGGGTGTGGTATCATGCACTGCATCATTTCTCATGGAATGCCCCCAAAACACATCTAAAATAATCATGAAAAATAGGTACTGTACCAGTAATATCCTAATCATTTTCAAATATCCCATCATCTTGTTGCATTGGGCCAATCCTATCATGTTTTTCATTACTGTATTTATAAAAACTAAAAAATTTCTTTGGATCTTTATTGCTATTTCTAGCAAGCTTTATCTTACTTTGTCTTTTACTCTTCCAAATCAAACTATTTTATATATTTCTTAATTGCCCATAGTTATCCAAGTTCACAAGGTTACTACTGTTTTTCAGTTCACTGAATGTCCTTTTCTTATGTTTTATTATTTTAGCTATTTCCAAATTCCACCACAAATTTTCATAATCTTGTCATTCCTAATAATTCTGAAAGGAATACACATCCATTTGTATATCCTCTAAAATTTCTTTGAACCAAGACCACATCTCAATTTAGCATTTTTATTGGCAAATTCATTATCCCACTTCACTGAGCCTAACAACTCCCTAAATTTACTATTGTCACCCTTTGAGAAGCAAGGGACTAGATAGAATTAAATAGGGATCTAGTCAGTAATGACTATCTTAAAATGTATGATCCAGTGGTCACTATTTCCTAATGACTCTCCTACTGCATGTTCCCCAATAAGTTCATGATCATTGGAAAGAACCAGATCTAAGATTGCTTGATCTCAAGTTCGTTTCTCTACAAATTCCATTAGAAAACATTGTAGCAGTCAATGAACAAGTTACCTTCCTTATTATTTCTTCAAAAAGGCTCCAGTCTATGTGAGGAAAGTTGAAATCTCCCATAATTAATGTTCTAGCACTACAACATTTATTTATTTCTTGAACCATACTGATATCAACTTCCTGTATTTGGTTTGGAGGTCTGTAAAATGCACCTATCCAAATATATACTCTGCCTGAAACACACATATCAACCCAAATTGATTTTACCCTATTATCCAATTTAATACTATCATTCTGAACTAAAGTTAAATCATTCTTAACCCTTTTGCTGCTATGGTCATCAATTGATGATATACGGTAGACTGCTATGTGTGTCAGTTGTGATTTAATATTTCCCACCTGCACTTATACTATTATTTCAGAAGACAAATTTTTGAACACTTTTTTATTTGCGCACATGGTAAGAATCTTTTAATTTAAGTTAGCAGGGAAAGGGTTAATATATAACACCAAACCTCCCCCCTGCCTATCCATTCTCTGATAAATATACATTCATTGTATAACTATTTAACTCATACTCTGCTCAAGTGTCACTGAATGCTGCCTCACTAATCAAAATCTCACTAATGCAGACTATATCCAGATTTTTACTAATCATATAACTAAATAATTCATTTTTCTTATAAATAAGACTGTGTGCATTTGTATAAAAACACTTCAACTCCTCAGTTTTAACCAATTCCCTACCTTTGGCTAGATAGTCGATATGCCTATTCCTGACATAATCTGTATTTAAGACTCCAGCAGTACTTACTTTACATATACCCTGATGCTTTTTGTCCTCTGTTGATCTAAAGTTATCTTTCAAAACCCCAAAGAACTCACATTTTCCTTCAGAAGCCTCTCATACAAAGCAGTTCCCCTTCCACTAACAGGGCTGTTTCCTCCAGCTTCAAAAAGTGGAGGCGGCAAAATTTCTGAAGGATATGAGAGGGATTGAATTCAAAACAATCTTTGTATTTATTGAGCGAGATGTTTAAAAATATTTTTGTTCAAAGTGTGCAGTGTTAATTATGTTTAAAAATTACAACAAAAAAATACTAACTTTCAATGAAAATTTGGCTTATTGTGTGCAATGCTAGTTATAGGCATATTTTTTAAAATAAATTAAAAAGTCTCTCTCTCTGTGTGTGTGTGTGTGTGTGTGTGTGGTGTGTGTGTGTGTGTGTGTGTGTGTGGACAAATTGTTGGGCGGGAGTGATCACAGTCTGATTAGGTTCCGTGTGTGCGTCCCTCAGGTGAAGCGTAGTAACTCGAGAGGCAGTAAGCTCGATATCTGGCAAGCAGACTTTGTTAGCTCAGGGATAGCATAGGTGAGATAGGATTAGAAGTCGGCGGCGATGTTGAGGGAGTGTGGAGTACATTCCAAGATGAGTTTATGGTGCTGCAGTCTGCTGCCATACCCTCAAAACTAGTCACCCCTGCTTCAATGCAGCCTAAGTGGTTCAATCGTGACATCGCTTTAGCTATCCGAAATAGGAAAGTAGAGTATATGAGGGCAAAGGCCAATCATTCCCATGAGAACACTGAAGCGTATGTCCGCCTGTGTAGGGAAGTGAAGGTGAAGGTTAGGCTAGCAAAACATAATGAAGAACTACGGGTGGCAAGGCTCTGCAAGGGGAACCCTAAGGACTTCTTCAGTTATGTTAATAGTACAAAGCCCATTAGAAGAATGATAGGTCCATTAAAGGACTGAAGTGACGTTCTGCAGACATCTGACATGGACATCGTCAATGTGCTTAATGAGTACTTTGCAGGAGTGCTCACCAGGGAGGACACCCGCATCATCCCCGAGCCAGGCATGAGGCACGAAGGTGCTGGCCTGGATAGTGTTCGATGTACCACGACAGTCGTTGCCAACAGAATAGAGAAACTGAGCATGTTTAAGGCTCCTGGGCCAGACCAGTTTCTCCCCAGAGTGTTGCAGGAGGTGCATGACCAGGTGGCTCCCCACCTGGCTACAGTCTTTAACAAATTGTTGGATGGGCCAGGTGCCTGGTGGGAAGCCAATGTGACCCCTATCTTTAAGAAAGGGGATCACAAAAGTCCAGGGAACTATCATCCCATTAGTCTCACTTCAGTTGTAGGTAAATTATTAGAGGGGATAATAGCGGATAGGATCATTGACCATTTGGATGGCACAGGTCGTGTCTCACCAACTTCCTCGAGATTTTCCACATCATGTTGAGTGAGTATGATAAGAGTAGGGCAATTGATATACTTTATCTCAATTTTCAGAAAGCCTTTGATAAGGTACCTCACCACCGGCTAATGGCGAAAGTTCGTGCGCTGGGTATCGGTGGGGAAGTGGGTAGGTGGATTGAAAACTGGCTGAAGAATAGGTGGCAGAGGGTTGTAATTAAAGGGGCTAGTTCAGGTTGGGCCTCAGTCACTAGTGGGGTTCCTCAGGGTTCCATTTTGGGGTCACTGTTGTTTATCATTTACGTAAATGATATAAACGGTGGCATCATCAGTTGGATCGCCAAATTCACTGATGACACCAAGCTTGGGGCCAATGTTGGGATGCCTGAAACGATCAAGCAACTGCATGCGGACCTAGGTAGGATAGGAGAGTGGTCCAAAAAGTGGCAAATGCCATTTAAATTGGGTAAATGCAAGGTCATGCACATTGGCTACGCCAATCCCAAGTCAGACTACTCGATGTTGGGGAGTAATATCGAGTCAACTGATTTAGAAAAGGACTTGGGTGTGCTAATTAGCAGCGACCTTAAGTTTAGGAAATAGTGCGTAGAGGTAGAAAAGAAAGCACAGAAGCTGTTGGGTTATATCAGGAGGCAACTTCAGTTTTGGAACAAGGAGATTGTGCTCTCTCTGTACAATTCCCTGGTTTGGCCACACCTGGAGTATGCTGTGCAGTTCTGGTTGCCCACCCTCAGGAAAGATATTGAGAGGCTGGAGCAAGTGCAGGCGAGGGCCACAAAGTTAATCCCTTCCATTAGGCATACGGGCTACAATCGACAGTTACGTGCCCTGAACTTATTTTTGCTAGAAACTCAGAGGCTGTGCGGTCAACTAATCGAGGTTTTCAAGCTCTTACGCGGGTTCAACAATGTCAATTTTAGAAGCATGTTTAGTTTAAATGATAACCCAACTCGCAACAATGGTTGGAAGTTGGATTTGAAACGGTTTAGGACTAGTGTGTGTGGGAATTACTTTATGTACAAGATCTGTGACACATGGAACAGGTTACCTTCAGAAGTTGTGAACAGTTCCTCTGTGGATCACTTCAAGAAAAGGTTAGACCAAATCTTGCACACTATTTGAGGGTGTAGAAAATTTTCCCTGGCACCCATTGCCATTAGTACCTCCTCGGTATGGGCCGCAAGGCCTTTTGCGGTACTTCTTTTCCTTGTAACTCACTCTCTCATATATATATATATATATATATATATATATATATATATATATATATATATCACATTATAAGTATATAAGGCAGCTGTTTTGATGCACATCTGGCAAATGATCAGCTAATAGGGATGTGGGCCCCCCAAAAAAATTGTCTAGGGCCTAAAAAATGCTAGAAAATGGCCCTGCCCACTAAGATGTAATCCATCCGTACTGTAAAGCTCCTTCCTTTTATAAAATTTATCCCACAAATCTATGAACTCAACCCCTTCACTGCATAGCATCCTAACTTTATCAATCAAGGCTAAAATTCTATTTGTAAACTCCATGCTTACCCCCAATCCTTGGTAAAATGCCACTACATAACACTTCCTCTACTTATGTTTTAAAGTTTCTATCAATTCCCTATACCTCATTTAACTTAAATCTACCATCTTTATCCTTGCTTAAGTCATTTATACCTCCATGATTATAATATTACCTTGGTTTACAGGCAACTTCTTCACTACCAGGGCTCCCAGAGCTGCCAGCAAGGATTACCTCAGACTCTACCTTAAAATCAGCAAAATTACCTTAAATCTAAAAGGGAAATTTCCTTAAAAATTACCTTAAATATTTTACTTGTGTGTATGTATATATATATATATATATATGTGTATATATATATTAGGCCAGGTCAAAATTTTATATTGAATGTACATATTGCGAGAGGTTTGAATAGAACATAGGAACCCCCTCATAAATTATTTTTGCTGTTTCAAGCCTCCTACCCCTGGCACAATTTTTCACTTTTTGACCTATATTGAAGAATATTCCATTTATATGAGACTTACTTTACAGTCAGTTTTTTGATGACATAAATCTTTATTACCATATGATATTTTATTTAATAATGTACAGTATTAGGAAAATTAATTGAGTACAACAATATATTCAGAAGAAAAAATTAGAGGCATAATAAATGTGCTAAAATTCAATTCACTTTTTCATTGTTCCTTATCATATCAAAAGGGAAGAAATTTTCAATAACATTAAATTTTATTTCATGTTTCTTACTCATTCCACTGGGCCTTCTATTCAAACTTGGGCAGTTTTCACCTTGATTCTAATAAGTTTAAGATAAACTTTTGACAGTTGTTATATCCTATTCTTTCCTGACATGCCTTTGTTACTAGGGTCACTGCCCTTTCCACACTTTGACTGTGGCAGTGGAGGAGTAATGATCTCTTTTTGCCAATCGATCATCTTGGTGTAGTCAGTAGAGTGGAAACTGAGGGTTCGAGGCAACTCAAAGTTTCTGGTACGGACCTGTTCTTGATGGATGATTTTCTGAATAGCAAAGTAGGCATTATAGGGTCATTCTCTGTCAGATCAACCAGTACCTAACACCCTCATCTCTCAGATTTTGCTGAAATTTGGTTTATAGGGAGTTTGTGGGCCCTGAATCCATTTCTGAAATTATAAGGTCAATCCAACCAACGGTTTGAGAGATATGACCTCAGGAAATTTGAGGTCACTTGCGAGGTCACTAACATTTGGCGACCCATAACTTGGGTAATAATGGTCACAATTATATAAAAGTATATATATTTAGAATCAGAAAATGACAAGGAATCCAAATATGCAAGTTTTAGAACTCTAGGTTAAAAAATAAAAAAGTTACACTGTAACCAAAATTTGAGGTCACGATTTGACCTCTGGGGTATCAAATGAGAATTTTTTTTTTAAATGTAAAAAATGAAGGCATAGGCATTGGCTATTAGAATCAGCAAAAAAAAGTTTGTTTATGTTAGTATTTTTCATGTAACTAACATATAAGTGAACACCATATTCATAAGTTGTGCGTCAATTCTACCTATTTTTTCACACTTAAGCTCATAATTTGACCTATAGAAATTAAAATTACATTTTTTTATAGATATAAAAACAAAGGCAAAAAATGTAAAATTGTATTTCACTGCTAATCTACACTGGCAATAATAGTTATAATAGTGAAAGGGGAAGACCTACTTAGAGGATTCATGTGCTAGCCTAATACAATTTTTGCATGCTCGATGCTCTCATCAATTTTTTTTGTGGAAAAATGTATTGAATTCTGCTGCCTCCTCTTAGGGTAGGACAACTCATTACAGTTAATATATGATGTCCTGGCACTGCACATGAATCCTTGTTTGATGGATAATAATATGCACTTGATCCTGATGACCCAGAGGGATGTAGAAAGTTCACAGTGAAATCATCAAACTCTTCACAATATTCCTCCACAATTCCATACCAAACTTGCATGTCATAAATGCAGCCAACATACTCTCCTGGTTTGACACATTTTAGGTTACCAAGCATTGCAGGTTCATTAGTAAAATGACTTTTCCTTATTCTTTTCTTTTCTCCAATGCCACTTGAAATGGGATACACCATCAGTTCTTCCTTGTTTAGGGGAACAAATCTATGATATTTCTGAGTTCCAGGAATAGCCCTACTATCCTTGAATCGATGTTCCAACCATTCTTCTGCATCTTTCAAATCAGCTGTAGTTACAAAGAAAAAATTTATCTTCTTGCTCAAGTTTTCTTCACAAAACATGTGTTCTGGTGTAAGAATTTGCCTCTCTGTAGTTCTCTGCAAACTGGCACGAGCAGTAGCTCTTTTCACTGTTCCTCCAATCCCATCACATGCATTTTTGCCATGGGATGTAGCAAAGAAGTGCCATTCACAAGACAGACCAAAATCCTCTTCATGGTAACAGAGATTTGTGAAGTTGTATCTGTTCTTATATTGGCCAGCACATCCATCTGAGAAATAGTGCACCTTCTTCAATTGTGGGCATCTGAATTTAACATATGTCATAAGCTTCAATATGAATGAGTAAACCATTATAGTGTTGTGTTTTAGTGATGCAGATAAGAAACAGACACTAAAATGGCTAAGTTCCTGGTCTACAGATGATCTATAATAGATGACAAAAGGGTGAACTGTACACTGTGAATTGTCCCAGTGAAACCCTTGGGCAGCATCCTGGACAATGAAAGAATAATTCTCAGAGAAATCACCTACTATAACTACCTCGCTCTGAGGTGGTAGTGTTTCTTTCAACTGCTTGAAGTACTGTGATTGTTGCTGAGCAACAAAGTGATGACGAACCATGCGGGATATTTTCATGCTTAGGGATGATAAGTATTCATGAAGTGGCTCCACCTTATCAACCATTGTACAATGGTCAACAGTCACCCATTGCTTGTAAGATATTTCATTTGGAGCTGATTTCACACTGTCAAGTAACTCAAGAAAATCCAGGACACCCTCTTCTCTTGGGCAATCATTGCAAAGTTGCATCATGCAAGTCTCTCTTTCTGTACTGCAGACACTGTAATCCATAAGATCCTTGTATGAAAGACCTCTTTCTCCCAATGCAGCCAGCTGCAATTTTCGATTTTGATGGTATGTGCAGACACAGACAGAATGAGTCCCACCACTACTGGCAAGCACACAATATGATGGCCGTAATTTTGCAAATGTGGAAAATCCTATTTTGGGATTCTTTTCATCATTTTTATATAGTTCAAACATCTCTCTTAAATTCCCGAGGACCAATCGTTTTTGCACCTTCAGCACTGATAACTTTCACGCAATCCTTTTGGTCAGGACACATATGACTAACCTCTTCTGACTCATAGAATCTTCTAACTATATCTTTGTGTTCTTCAGATATCACTTTTCCTTTGCTCATTAGTGGAATCTTCGGAAGGATTCCATGTTCTGATTTAAGTGAACGGCTTCTTTTCACCATGTATGTTGTAGTTTGAAAGAAACTAGCTGTTTTTTCAATTGTGTATGGTGAGAGTGTCAATATTTGTAGTTTGTGATGGTGACATTTGCTCTCCAGGAATGACTGTTTCAATTCATTCATTAATTTGTCTAGATGTTTTTCAGATTTAGTTTCAGGTTTTGAAGTATCACTTACCTCCTCGGTAATTTGAACACCATAACTGAGTTCTAGCCTCTCCTTCAGGTGTTTCTGAGCAGATGATAGCTTACCACGAGCCTTGCGCTTTCTCTGGCTTAATGACAGCCCTTCTGAAAAGAACAGAAAAAAAGGTTTCACACACCTGAATATTAGTAATTAAATATTAATTATAGTACCTTAAATGCTATATAATTGGCTATATAGTAGATCAAACAGACCTTGTAGTAAAGTATAAGTTATTATATTAATTTATTACTTACTTTTTTTAACTGGTGTTTGGTCCAGAAATGCTAGAACTGGTTCAACTGAAGTTGAAGGATTTTCCTTTATCAAGCAATCACTGTCATTGTCCAGATCTTGAATTGAAGAGATGTTACTCAAGCCACTGATAGTAGATGATTCATTTGAATCCTGCTCAGACTCGTTGTTTTCAGTGGTACTAAGTATAGTGGGTTTTTCATTATCAGTGTCCAGCAGTTCACACACAACAATGAGTCTTTTTTCACTCTTCCAGCACATTTTTCAATAAGTACATCAGTCACTTTTCTAAGATTGATTGTTATGTGTTTCTTGTGTTTTTGAATAGGGTCCTGGCAGTATTTCAAGTGCCGAACCATTGTATTTTGATCTGTAAAGATATAGGATTTACAATTAGGTAATATATATTTTTTAGAAAATATATAGCTACACACTTAATATTTTAGGCCTTGATAGTCTCTGAGGCTCATTAAAACACCATACCCACCAGCCACCCACAGTGCTGGCTGGAACTGTACTAACCTGTAGACAAGGAATTTTGCAACTATCTGTGTTGATTCTGCACTTAGACAAGTAGCAACATGTTTCAACAGTTTTGTTTAGGCTACATGTGAGCTTAGTCTTCCCCTTTCACTATTATTGCCAGTGTAGATTAGCAGTGAAATACAATTTTTATTAAATTCTTGGAGCTTGAGGTCAAATTGATAGCTAAGATATAAAAATTCCTTGAAATGACAAGCAATTTATAAATATGGTGTTCACTTATAAGTTAGTTACATGAAAAGTACCAACATAAACAAACTTTTTATGATTGTTTCTATTAGTCAAGAACTCTGACTTTGTTTTTTATATCTATAAAAAATGTAATTTTAATTTCTATAGGTCAAATTATGAGCTTAAGTGTGAAAAAATAGGTAGAATTGACGCACAACTTATGAATATGGTGTTCACTTATATGTTAGTTACATGAAAAATACTAACATAAACAAACTTTTTTTTGCTGATTCTAATAGCCAATGCCTATGCCTTCATTTTTTACATTTAAAAAAAATATTCTCATTTGATACCCCAGAGGTCAAATCGTGACCTCAAATTTTGGTTAGTGTAACTTTTTTATTTTTCAACCTAGAGTTCTAAAACTTGCATATTTGGATTCCTTGTCGTTTTCTGATTCTAAATATATATACTTTTATATAATTATGACAATTATTACCCAAGTTATGGCTCGCCAAATGTTAGTAACCTCGCGAGTGACCTCAAATTGCCCGAGGTCATATCTCTTGAACCGTTGGTCGGATTGACCTTATAATTTCAGAAATGGATTCAGGGCTCACAAACTCCCTATAAACCAAATTTCAGCAAAATATGAGAGATGAGGGTGTTAATTTCAATTTTTTTTGGTTGATCTGACAGAGAATGACCCGTTATTCTTTAATACTGATTGTATGATTCATCTATGTTGTTCATCTAAATTTTGAAACAAGCACATGAAATGACAAAAGTTATATGCACCATCAGTTGCATTAGGATGGGATTTTATCCAAAACCACCCTGGAGCATAGAACTGCTTAATAATCTTGACTATATCTTGAAGGGTTTTATTAGGATTTGGCATTGAGATATATAATCGAAGGGCCCTATTGGGTAGAGTTAGCCAGCAAGCATGGTGAAGGGTACCTGGGGATAGAGTGGACAGATCTTGAGAAGTGTCTCCAGTTTGCACTGCTAGACACATCATATAGAAATATCTTTGATCACTGCTTAACTCCTTCACAACATTTGCTGGAATTTCTTTAATGTTTCCCTTTACACGAGAATATTTGACTACCTCCAATTTTGTTAAATCTGTTTTCAGTTTATTCCCAATTGAACCCACAAAAGTATTTGGACCTGTTGTTTTACCATCAATGGCTTTGTAGACGTGCATAAAAGGCAACTCATTCAAATGCAAGAGGCACACCAACCACTGCACTAGTCTGTTAAGATGAATTTCAACCAGTTTTATGGCTCCACCAATTTTTCCTGTATTTACAGGAGTACCATCACACAGTAAAGCTTTGATGGTATCTGTGCTGTTCAAGTCTGTAATAATAGTTATCAACTCTTTTGCTATGCAGCGAACAGTTCCATTATCTGGTGTGACATGGTTTACATAGATGCTTCCAGGTTCTTTCACAATAACATAGTGTTCTTCTTTTATCTTTCCACTTTTAGTTAATGTGTTATCTTTCCTTCCATCAAATCCAAGGCACTCCATCTTCAGATTGACCTAAAAGTATTTGTTTCACCCATGCGATTTCTTTCTCTTTCTAATTTCTTTCTGTCAAGCATGTTGCTGTGGTTAAGGATCCCCATATCTTTTAAAGCTGCAGCTCTACAACTAACATCATAATCTGATGTTAATGCTAGGTTTTATAAGAGTGCCTGTTCTGAATATTCTCAGTCAATTCTAAATCAGCCTCATAACACCAGTATCCATTTGAAAACTTGTCGATCAATTTTTACAAACTAGTTGGTGATTCTATATAATTTGAGTACGCTGATCTCAAAAATATAGTTAGTTTTTCCCTATCACGTATGGTTTTCTTACTACAGGGTGTGTCATAAATTCCCCATTTATCCACAAATGTGAACCATCTTATCGAGACCAACATTGGATTGCACATGCTAAACCATAAATTTTGTTGTTATCGACTACAGTAACGCTTACATAATAATGTAGGGTAAATATATATAACAACCAATCCCATTCCCAGCAAAATACTCTCTCCAATCCTATTAATGGGTGGTTAACATTTGGGGACAGATGAGGTATTACAACACCCCTTGTAGCACGAAATCTTTAGGTGATAGAGTAAAACCTAATTAAAGCAAAATTAAATAGCTCCTAGCTTTTGGACAAGCATATTGCTTGTTTATGAAAGAATACAGAAATAACTGAAAGAAACAAAATATATTTACCGAAGTATGTGTCGGATGCCAATAAATTGTTCTCCTGCAATCTAGACCCCAAAAGTTCTGCAGAGTCCTTAGGCAGATTCAAATCCCTGACTAACCATTTAGTTCGGCTTGGGTTAATGGTTTAGGATCTCGGTCAGCTGTTGGCTGTTCATAAACATCATCATTGTCTGGATTTGGAGCTGAATCAGAATCTGAATTGTATTGATCCAGACTCTCGGGTGGGCAGGGAAAAGGAACTTCTGGACCATGGGGTACTGGCCTTATTGCAGATGGAAGACTTGGGTATTGAAGGCTCTCTTTATTCTTTGCATTATAACCACATTGCAAGAACAGAAGTAGCAGTCGTTGGTATGGTTTCTAGGCTCGCGCCATGCCATAGGGATCCCAAATGGCAAACTTTTCTTTTTACCTTTGCTCCAATTCCTTAGTGCCGCAAGACACACAAGACAAACCTTGTGGGGAGCCCAACTTTTGTCTTGATCTCCTAATTTAATTCCAAAATAAGCATGATAAGCTCTCTTAATGAAGATCGTTACATTTGTCCTTTGTTTTACAACATACCGACCACAAATATAACAAAATATGTCTGGACTATGGGTACATCCTCTAGAAGCCATTATTAAAATTTTAAAGACGTAATGTTAGAATTATCTAACTGAAAAATATGAAAAAACGAAATTAATTAAAGATAAAAAAGATAAAAAAGATAAAAAAAGTAAAAAATTACAAAATGCCCCAAAATTGTTTTGCTAATAACTTTAAAACTGTGGGTGATAGAAAAAAACTGGTAGCATTCTTTAATTCAGCGCAGCGAACTGCTTCAGAATCACAACTCAAAATAAAGAAATCAATTTTCATGCAGACTGGTGTAATCTATATCCCGACTCTCTGAATTTACATCCATATCTTTGGTATTTTCTATAAATTCCAATGGTAAAACATTGGTGACTTCAGTCATTACTTCTTGTGCTTTTAGTTAACAGTTTTGTGCTTCTTGGGCTCTTGCTAAAGATCTCATCTTTGTTGAACTAGCTATGCAATCAATTGGTCCTAACTGATTTTTTCTTTGTTTTTGACCCACAAAAGACTCCCATTCTGCCATTGGTATTTTATCCTTACACCTGCAAGATTTCCTATCAATTCCCTTCTCATAGCAGTCACAAGAAGATATATCAAACATTTCATCATACTGAGCTACTTTTAAGGCAAAACTTTAATTTCTTCAATGTAATGGCACTTTGTTCAATTTTGAGGTTTCTTCTATTAGTTAACTGACTTTAAGATAGATACCTTTGCTATTAATAGTAGGAAAAGAAAATTTTATCCAAATGTCTCTGATATCTTTTACAACAACCCTGTAACAATCATTAGCAGTTGCTGATCCTTTTGATTTAGCTTCTTCACGATGGTGCACAAAAAGGTAGTGTCTCACAACATCTGCTTTTCAAGGAGTCATGGCTGCTGGGAATTCTGTAGGATATACAAAGGCTGCATTTGAGGACTTGCTTCTAGTAGTCATAGTTTATATTCAGAAGTAAAATCAAATTATATGTAATTTATGATAATTCAAATTATAATTAAAGCAAATGCAAATTATTTCTATTTACCTGAAATATAAAAATATCAAGCATTAAACAAACTTATCATTTAACATATAACAGCATTAAACATATGCAAATATGAAGGTAAAAAGGGGAAGAGGGGCATGTGATATGGGTAGTAGAGTAGCACATGCTTGATTTTTTTTAGCATTTTGTTAAAGTGATAAAAAAACCTCCTCACAGTGTGTATTTTTTAAGAAATATTTTTTCCCATTTAAATATATGCAAATATGTGGGTAAAAAAGGGAGGAGGGGGCATGTGATAGGGGTCGTAAGGTAGCACATGCTTGATATTTTAATATTTTGTTACGATGATAAAATTAAACTTCTCGCATAGTATACTTTTTAAGAAATAAAAAAAATTTCCCATTTTCAACCCAGCCTAATATATATATATATATATATATATATATATATATATATATAAACAACCAACCACAGTGAAAAAGGAAAAAAGAAATACAAAATCCGAGCACTTTCATGATATAGTCACATC
Source organism: Bathynomus jamesi (assembly GCA_023014485.1). Lineage (NCBI taxonomy): Eukaryota > Metazoa > Arthropoda > Malacostraca > Isopoda > Cirolanidae > Bathynomus > Bathynomus jamesi. The sequence goes on along the minus strand of JAJOZX010000737.1, from coordinate 1,085,904 downwards.
TTCAAGGGAAAAAAAAAATGTCCTTGAAGATGTGAATATATCATGAAAGCACTCGGATTTTGTGTTTCTTTTTTCCTTTTTCCCTGAGGTTGTTTGCTTACTAATAAGATCACATGTTATTCTGTGATTTTACTGCATATATATATATATATATGTGTTAACCCCTCCGTCTATGGCCTGGGTTGGTTCGAAGTCAACGGGGGTTCTAGTTAGGTGGCAGCAACGGATGTGTGACTTGCAGTAGTTTTCTTCTATATTACTCTCAGTTCTTCTATAGTTGCTCAGAGGACTCTAGTAGACTTACTAAAAATTCTGAAGATTCCAGACTCTTCTTATAGCGTATCCAGAAAGTTTAATGACTAAGTTCTTCTGAAGAGAGCAAGGCTCGAAGGATAAGATAAAGACTATCTTTTACTGTAATTTACTACTAAAATGTACAGGTAGTGCTCAGCCTCTGAATTAGCTTCTGAATGACAATGGAAGATTTTTACAGGTTTATATACCCCAAAACTGCTAATCATTATTATTAAATGCTAAAAAGGCTGCATTATTTTTGCACAATATTCAAAAATAAAGTAAATTTTTAGCTGTGGTAAGGCTTGAATGAGTAAACAAAATATTTGAAAATTACACCATATTTTTATCTTAAACCACAACTTTTCAGATCTGATATTATCATGATCTGCCAAGTTAACTAAAAGTGGAAATTGGACTATGCATCTTTACACTAAAATATGCATATGAGTAAAATTTTAAGGTTTAAGATGTACAATTTAAATGCTTAGGCAACACATGATCTCATCTTTTATAATGAAAGAGAATGTATACAAAATATGAACAATGCAAAGCTTAAGCAGGATTCCTTATTAAGCGAAATCTAAAAAAATGATTATAAGATTTTAAAAAAGAATAGGTCACCAATTATTTGGCAAAGTAGAAAGCAAATCAAAAATTTTATCCAAACTTGCATTGGCCGATTTTGGTCCTTATGTAAAAATGAATATACATACATACATACATAACCTTACCTTACCTTACAAAGGTTCCACGTGATGATTTCTCATTTCGCGAAGGTCAAGCGTGTCGCCCCTCCTCTCGAGTTGGCCTGGTGAAGTAGTGAGTTGGATTCTTGCGCTCTCCACCTCACATAGCCAGGTACACCCGGCTCATCGGGGATTGTTCTGAGCCAGGCGTCGTCGTCTTTTGAAGATTTCCACTGCAACTCCCTTCGTGTTTCTTAGGTCTTTGGGCAGCTGATTAAATAGTTTTGGTCCTCTCACTACAAAACTATTTTCTTTCAGGGTTAAGGATGTTCCCTGTCTCGCCTTCAATTTGGGAATACGACAGTCTACCGTTTCTACCTTCCACCATTGTTTGGGGAGTTATGGGATTCAGAGTAAGATTAGGGACTAGTTTCTCCATTATTTTCCAAGTGTAAATAATGGTGTATCTCTCTCTTCTCCTTTCCAGTGAATATAGGTCTAGTTCTCGTAACCTTTCCCAGTAATTTAGTTCTTTGCACCCATTGATCTTGGCTGTGAAACTTCTTTGAATCCCCTCCAGCTGTCTAATGTCTTCTTTTTTATATGGGGATGTTAGGACTGAGCAGTATTCCAGTTTGGGTATTATCAGGGTTTTCAGTAGAGGGATCATTACATTCCTATCCCTTCGTTTAAAAGTTCTCAATATCTGACCCGTTATTCTCTTTGCTCTGTTTACTGCTATCTTATTTTGTTTCAAATTTCGCATCATCTGTCATTACAACCCCTAAATCTTTTGCTCTGGAATTTCTCTGGACTTCCTGTCCATTTGGGGTATAATATTCCATGGACTTTAGGTCTTCTCTTTTTCCATACCATAATAGCTAAAATTTCTCGGTGTTAAACTTCATATTGTTGTCTTCCATCCACTTGTAAATTTTGTTTATGTCGGTTTGTAGAGATCCTATGTCTTCTGGTTTTCGTATTTTTCTACTGATCTTTGTGTCATCTTCAAAGGATGTTACTGTGCTGTCTCTGGTAACGTCCTCATCTATGTCAGTTAGTATGATTATGAAGAGTAGTGGAGCTAATACCGTTCCTTGTGGTACTGAGCTGAGGACCTCTGATTCTGATGAAGATACTCCTTGTACTGTAACGACTTGCCTCCACTCACTAAGGAAATTATATAACCATTTCCATACTTTTCCTGTTATTCCCATATATTTCAGTTTATGTATTATGATTCCATGGTCACACTTGTCGAACGCTTTAGCAAAGTCTGTGTATAGTACATCATAGTTTTCATTACTTTCAAGTGAATCAATAATGTTGTTGTAGTGTTCCATTAGTTGTGACAGGCATGATCTGCCTGACCGAAACCCGTGTTGGTTATCATTGAATTTTTTCCGAGTTTCCAAAAAGTCATAGATTTTCTGTCTAACAATTCTCTCAAATATTTTGGTGAGATGAGATGTAAGCGACACTGGCCTATAGTTTTTGGCCTCAGATCGATCTCCTCCTTTAAATATTGGGACTATGTTCGCGCTCTTCAGGATGCCCGGTATTTCTCCTGTGTTTAATGATCGTCTCCATATCCAGTATAGGGGCTCAACGATTGCATTCTTGCAGTTTTTGATCAGTGTGGCATTCCATTTATCCGGTCCTGCCGCCGAGTGTGTTTTTACTTTCCCTATGACTTGTGCAATATCCTCCATCGTAAAGTCGAAATCCGTTATACTTTCCCCTTGTGGTTCTTCTTCAAAGAACGCGTTTCTATCGCATATCAGTTTGTCAGTTTTTGGGATACTGAAAGATGATTCATACTGAGCTTTTAATATTTCAGCTACTTCTGTTAGATCATCAGATAAATCACTGTTCTCATTTTTTAAAGGCCCAATAGTCACATAGTTTTTCGACTTTCTTTTTGCGAAATTATAGAAGTACTTTGAGTAAGCCTTTATCGCTTCTATAGCGTCGTCGTCTTCTTTTTCTGTATGCTTCTCGATTAGTTCCTGTATGACGACATCGATACTTTGCAGTTTATCATTTAATATTTTTCTGATGTTATCTTTACAATTACTTAATTTTGCAGTCACTTTTTTTCTCTTTCGGAACAATGCCCTCTTTTGTCTTTCAAACCTGCTTCTCTTTCCTCTTTGTTGTATCTTTGGGACATGTTTTTCCACAATTTCTAACATCTTCTCCTCTAACGTCATTAGCATATCTTCCATTGTCTTGGCCTCAAAAAAAGTTTTCCAATCTATTACTTCCATGCTGGATGTCACCTCTTCCCAGTTTATAGCATTGGAGTGAAAATTAAAAATTTCGAATTTGCTTCTTTCTGTTGTGCGTGTTCTTTCCTTTCCTGTTACCTTTATATTAGTTGTTATTTCAATGATGTTGTGGTCTGATATCGTAGTTGGGGATATTTCCACATTATCAATTAGATTACTGTTGTTTGTGAATACCAAATCTAGGCAGTTGTTTTTTCTTATGTTTTCTGTTATTTCTTGCGTTAACATAAATTCATCAGCTAAAGCTAGTAAAGTTAAATATATAAGAATATACAGGATTATATAAATACATGAACCATATAAACACATGAATTTTAAAATGGATACAAGAATATACAAATGAATACAAAAATTACATGAAGAATATGATAGTATAGGAATATGGAAATTATTTATGGTTCATTTTTACAGGGCTCTCCCCTCTAGAATGATATTAATATAATAATGTAACATCCTAACTAATGCTAACGATGATATCTATGGGTTTTATAATACAGATTTATATACACAACATAAATCGGGTGGTTAAGTCTAGTTCACATGGTCTGGGTACGCACTCCTGATCGTGCATAAATAGTTTCATGTTGTTCAGTCTCTTGTTTTTCTTTGTTCCCAGAACGATCTTTTCACCACAAATATACTGAGGATAATAACACATACAATAATGATGCTAATGGCAGATGTTGAGAAAATCGTAACAGGTTGTAATATTTGTAAGTGGTTGTTTTGGTTATCATCCGAAATTTTAAACTGACTCAAATGATCATTCCATTCAGGGGCATGTAGCTCGGGTAGGATGGTTACAGGTTTTATGGAGAGATTTAAGATCTCTATGATGGGTTTAAATTTAATTTGTGACAGGAAGGGGTATGAGTTACTAATGGTAACCTTGTACGGGTTGTATATTTGGAGTTTTTTTTAATGCAAGGAGCAACCAATTGGTAGCCAAATAACCATAGGGATTGTGATGAGGGAATAATTTGACGGACACTCGAGAGTAGTGGTAGTCCTGTTCACGAGAGAAACCCAGATGTCTGGTCCAATTCATAGTTGGATGGTTTTAGGGGAATGAAATTTTTTAAATGAACAAACCAGGGCATGCCAGTCGAATTAAGTCGATAAAGCAAGACCTAGTAGTTGGAAGAATAACTGGTTTGAGTGGAGGGCAAACAAGTTGTTTATTTGGTTGCAGGAATCGGCAATGCCGGACATCACTATCTGACATCATAGAATAGGCTGACAGATCTTTGGTGAGGAAAAGGTAAGGTGGTAAGGTGGGTAAATACAATCGATAGACATTAGAGTTGTTTTGGTAGGGTGTTGGGGAAAGGGTGAAATTTATATACGTTGTAAGTGAGGACATCGAAAAATGGTATAATTATGAGGTATGTGTAGGGGGCATGGACCATGTACAGTCCAGGTGTATTCTAGAAATTGGGGGGTAATTAGTGTGGTTGAGTGGGAATATGGGTGGTAATTTTAATTGAGTCTGGATGGTGTGAATCAAGGACTGAAGTGTTTCCCATGGTATTAGGGTGGAAAGAGTAATTTTTCTATGGGTGAGCTGGGTTGCACGCAAAACCTTAGAATGAATCGTAGTTATTCATTGTAAGTATTTATCAATTAGGGTTACTTGTAGGTTAATTATCTCTATTAATTCTAGATATCTTTTGTGTTCTTTGTATTGAGCTAACATGGATTCAAGGTATGTGAATTTGTCCGAAAGGGAGTAGAGGAAGCGATTGTTTTTGTGTAGTGACCTAATAGTTTGTTCTAACATATGTCCATTATACTGTCGATTTTGCATGAAGAGATTCAATTTGAATTTGATTCTTTTAATATTTTTTTTGGTTGCTAATCCGAATAAACCTTTGAATAGTTTTCCGAGTGTTTAGTTTCAGTTTGTATCCATGGTAAGGCTAATATTTCTGATAGGGAGTGTGCTGTAGTTTGAATATTTTCGAGGGTATTTTCTAACAGAACGCGACTAATCTGTTCTTTTCCTTGGAAAGAATTCTGGACTTTACTTTCAAACGTTTTTAATTGGGTTTGTATCTGGAGATTGATTTTAATTCTAGCAGGGGGTTGCAAATTTATATAAAGGTCTGCATGCCCTTTCAAAAATTTACCTTCTGCAAGTTTTTCTATAACAACTCCGGTAGAAATTTTAAGGCTAGGGCTACAAGAGTAAATAATTTGGAAAATTATAAGGGGGACAATTTTATTCATTTCTACGCCTTAGGTTATACAGAGCTGGGGGTGGCTGTGTGGATACTTGTGTTTATGGGCGAAGGGGTCTGCCTCATTTTGGTGGCAATGGGGGTTGACCATTGAGCTTGGATTCTGAGTGGGTTCGTTTCTTATGTGAAGGTTCTAGTTCATGTGGTTGATGCATTTGCTGGTGGTATGTAGGGTCCGTGCATCGATCGTCAATCGGTGAGGTTGGTGACAGAGGAGATGGTGGAGTTCCACTGAGTGATCTTCTCGAAGGTGTTTCTCCAGGCTCTGGGTCTGGTGGGAAATCCCTTGAACACTGGATTCTAAGAGTCTGGCCACTTGTGAGTGAATAGTAAGACTTAGTAAGGGGCTGCATCTCGCTGTCAGTCCTGGTAGGAAATCCGTGACGCCTGCGTTGCGAGTGTTTGTCAGTTGGTAGCTGCGACACATTTGGGACTGTCCGGCCCTGGGGAGACCTTTGGTCAGTGCGGCAGCAGCGAGAGGTGTAGTCTTCTGGAAGTGATGAATATCACTTGCAAATAGGTGGATGTGTCTACCCGCGGGATGAATTCACCCCCCCCCCCCCCTCCTTTTTTATATACTGGTGAGAACGTTTTTGATAGTTTTTATTGCTAGAACGCTTTATCTTATTCAGAGTATTCAGAATTAAACAAAAAACAAAAGATACAATGACTGGACCGCAGAAACTGAAGACTGAATATGCGAGGTGTGAAGTAAACCAGTGGGTGACGAACTTCAAAGAAGCCTGCTTCACGAAGATCAACCACTCCAGCATGTGCTGCTTTTGCGAACTCATGCGGTTTTACGAGAAGCTAGAGGAGAGGGTCCGGCGGCTCGAGTCATCCAGACTGGCTGTTGGAGGTGCGGTGGTCACTAATGAGGCTGCGCCACCGCCTAACCCAGGGCTCATTCAGGATAGGATAGCTGCCGTGGAAAGGCAATCCAATGATGGAATGGATAGATCTCGGGACCGCGGAGAAACAGTAGAGGTGCAACCGGGGGGGCCAGGGTCCTTAATCAGTGTCAGGAATCGCCAGCGACCCACGTGGAATGCTTGGAACCGCGGCATAAGGTGGAGGGCGCAAAGAAGGGGCTGATAGAGAAGGGTGGGAAAGGCCCGATGAAGAAAAAGGGTGGGAAGGGGCCTACTGATGGCCCAAAGAAACTGAAGGATGTAGCTGCCAGTCGGGGTGGGTTGGGTGGTGTAACTGCGTGTATGGGTGGCGACGGGTTTTGATAGGTCTCAGGCAAGAAGGCTGCAAAGCCGAAGTCTGAGACCCCAGTTCCCCCTGTCAGGACCTCTAACCGCTTTAGTCTCCTTTGGGCTCACAAATCAGGGGCCAGGAGAAGTACTTTGCTTCTGCAAACTGGGATGGGAGGAAGGTAAGGTGCTTACCTGGGTGGGGAATGGCGCACTTAAGGAAGGAGGTAGAGAAGGTGCGTGAGGCTAGTTGGAGGATGGCGATTGTTGTCCACGCTGGTGGCAACGACCTGTTCCTCAAAGGCTGTTGGGTAGGTCTTTCAGAGGGGATCATCACTGAGATCATGTCTCTTGTGGAAGATCTAAAACTGAAGACAGGCAGGGGAATGTTAATGGGTATTTTACTGCGAATGAATGCCAGTGACCACACACTCAGTAAGGTCATTGGCATCAATGAGAGGGTGCAAGACTTGTGCATCCCGCCGGGCGTGAGGTTTATTGACCCCTTCGACACATTTTTGGGTAGGTGGGACCTTTACCAGAGGGATGGTGTCCACCTCAATAACAAGGGTAAAGGTGTGCTAGTCGCGCTGCTCGCCCGGCACCTATACAGAATGGTGAGGTCGAGTCCAGGGAGAGAGATGATGGGCACCAACCGGGGAGGGATGATGATGAGCCAGTGGCGGACGTACCTTCACCAAAGTGATGCACATTGGCTATGCCAATCCCAAGTTGGACTACTCGATGTTTGGGAGTAATATCGAGTCGACTGATTTGGAAAAGGACTTGGGTGTGCTAATTAGCAGCGACCTTAAGTTTACCAAACAGTGCTTAGAGGTTGAAAAGAAAGCCCAGAAGCAGTTAGGTTATATCAGGAGGCAATTTCAGTTTCGGAACAAGGAGATTGTGCTCTCTCTGTACAATTCCTTGGTTAGGCCGCACCTGGAGTATGCTGTGCAGTTCTGGTTGCCCACCCTCAGGAAAGATATTGAGAGGCTGGAGCGAGTGCAGGAAAGGGCCACAAAGTTAATCCCTTCTGTTAGACATATGGGCTACAATCAATGGTTACGCGCCCTGAACTTGTTTTCGCTTGAAACTTGGAGGCTGCGCAGTCAACTGATCGAGGTTTTCAAGCTCTTACGCGGGTTCAACGATGTCGATTTTAGAAGTATGTTTACTTTAAATGATAACCCAACTCGCAACAATGGTTGGAAGTTGGATTTGAAACGTTTTAGGACTAGTGTGTGAGGGAATTACTTTACGTATAAGATCTGTGACACATGGAACAGGTTACCTTCAGAAGTTGTGAGCAGTTTCTCTGTGGATCAGTTCAAGAAAAGATTAGACCAAATATTGCACACTATTTGAGTGTGTAGAAAATTTTCCCTGGCATCCGTTGCCATTGGTACCTCCTCAGTATGGGCCACAAGGCCTTTTGAGGTACTTCTTCACTTGCATCTACGATCAAAAGTTGGGTTTTTTCCCCATATTACTATGTCTGGTTTTATTACTCTGTTCTCTGAGTGTTCTTGTGGGTATGAGGGTGTCATAGAAAATGGTTACCTCTTCATTTCCAATGACTGGTTGTGGGTTATGATCCTACCTTTTCCCTTTTGGTGACTGCAATCTGGTGCTTTTTGCGCAGGCACCAATGGATGAACCCACATATTTTGTTATGTCTGTGTAATATCCATCCTCCACAAATGTTTGTACACCAACACTAGGTGCTCCATACTCTCTACTTCCTATAACCAGAACTGGCATTTATCATTAAGTGAAATACCAGCCATCTTTTTAAATCCATTTGTGTATAGTGCTTGATCTTAAGTGTCCATCACAATTTACTCTCCATCAACACCTAAGGTACCTCTATATAACCACTCAAGCAATCCCTCCTTATCAATGTAATCTTTTTCTATTTCCGCTGCAAATTTGCCTGCTCTGCCACTTTGCCTCAACTGCTCCAATTTTTCATTTTGTTGATCTCCAGTAAACTCTTCCCAACTCTTTTGTGCTATTATAGGTGATTGTCTTTTTGCTATTTATATCACTTCATGAATGTTAGTTGGTAAAAAGTGTTTTGCCTATGATTCTTGTCATGATGTTTATGTACAAGGTTTGCTTATATGAGAATTGTTGGCACTAATCAGGTATTAGCCTGTACTAACCATTGTGGATCTGTGCATTTGCTTAATTAATCTCTCTTGGTCTTGCCATTTTCTTCAATTCCCAGATACTTCTAGGTGGCATCTTCTCCTGGATCTCCAATTATAACTTTTCAGCTAATTCTAGGTTTTCTGCTCTCACCTTAATTCCTCTCCTAATAATGCACTTTGAATACTTCTCAAAACTGAACTGTATCTATGCAGATTTTTTTTTTTTTTAAGTTCGGGAAGAACCGATTCGCCTCTATTTAAAAGGGCATATCTCGGCGGAAAAACAAAGAAAAAGTGAGAGGAAAGACAGAGGAAAAAGAAAGGGTGGAGGGGACGAAGTGGAAAAAGACCAAGGATGACAAGGACTGCAGGGTCGAGCCCCATCATCCTTGGGTGCTAGGGCCGGGAGGGCGCACGTGAAACCTCCAGGAACAAGCACGTACAAACGAGCACAAAGAGCACTCAAGAGCATGAGCTTAGAACCCCCTTGTGGGGGTATCTATGCAGATATACAGTATTGTATCTCTGATTAGAATCTCTTCCAAAGATATTCTTTCTGCCCTATCTGGTATCAACTTTAGGATGGCGCACAATCCTGATGGTGTTCCTCCAGTTGCTCTCAAGAACTGTGCTTCTGTGCTGACACCCTGGCCTAGTTAAAACAAGAATAACTGCTCTCAACCCTTCAACTATCATCCAATTGCTGTGATTCTTTCCTTTCTAAAGTTTTTGAATGTACCTTAAAATAAGAAGATTCTTAAACACATCTCTTCTCACAATCTTCTTTTGGATCATCAGTATGGATTCCACAAGGGATGCTCCACTGGTGAACTTCTTACATATCTCCCTGACTCTTGGTCTTCCTTTTGGGATTTTGGTAATACATTTTCTGTTGCACTGGAAATATCAAAAGTTCTTGATAGAGTCTAGGCCTAGTGATGTAAAAAAAACATTTTTTTTTTTTTGTTTTTTTTTTGTTTTTTTTGTCATTTTTTTTTTTTTTTGTTTTTTTTTTTTTTTTGTTTTTTTTAATAATTAATATAGATATTGCCAATTTAATTATAAGGTATACTTTTGCAATGATATATATTATAAAAATAAATAAATAAATAATAAAATAGGCCATATGGTACCAGTATAGAATGTCCTTTTCAGCCTATTTACAGAAAAAACTGGCTTCTTTCTTGCACTGAAAGTCTTGTATCTTGAGATCCATTAAACTTGCGAGAACACTGGCTGGGAGCTGACTGCCCATTGTCCAACCTTCCCAGGACTCTCCCATCCATGCCTCGGATTTTGAATCTCCCACTTAACTATCCTTTAGACCCGCGATGACATATTCCCCCCCCCCCCACGAGACCATCCATATATATATATATATACATACACATACACCCATATACATATATACCAATATATACATAAATACTTATATACACATTTATATCTATTGTATACCCCATACACATGCATACATCCAGAATTCCAGATACATACGCATGCATACTCATATACCTACACAAACTCATACACCTCTATTTCGCCCTTTCATTACCTCCGAGATCATTTAGCACATACAGTAATATCCATACAGCCAAAAGAAACCAATTAAGCACAGACAGAGCAGCAAAGCTAGTATTTATATCCCAAAATGCAAAATTCCAAGAAAGTGAAGTAAAACATGGTGCTACATTGGCTTCGTCAACATCCAAATCTGCAATAAATACCAGTACCTGTGATATTGAAACTATTTGCTTTAATCAATCTAGTGATAATGATTCTTCAATGGAAATAGAATCAGATAATGAAAGTTAAACAGCATTAGGTTAACACAAAGGTTAAAGAAAGAGATGAATATTTATATTTTTTTTATTTTTCTATTTGGTATATATATATATATATATATATATACACTGGTATTCTTGCCAATCACAATTATATCTATTGTTTTATACCAGTATTATGGATATTATACCAGTACCTGTGATATTGAAACTAGCATATATGCTCTACCCAATCTAGTGATGATTCTTCCATGGAAATGTAGGTTAACAAAAAGGTTCAAAAAAAGGTGAATATTTTCCTTTTCTATCTGGAATATATATACTGGTACTCTTGCCAATCACAATTATGTATATCGTTTGAAACGAGGAAGAATGTTTTATGTTCTAGTTAAAAAATATATATACATATAAAAAATGAGGGTTTGTTTTTCCTTTCTATTATATACTTTTTGCGTGATTCAATTTTTCTAAAAGATGACTATATAGTATATATACTAGGTATAACCGTATAAGCATGGTAGTATAGTAAATTATAGGTAATACTAATATACTTATTAGATTAAAGGAAAAAAAATATGGAATAAGTTTAAAACAATAAAAAACAAAAAAAACAAAAAAAACAGACTACCTTCGTTTTAAACAAAAAAAATGACAAAAAAACAAAAAAAACGACAATAAAAAACGACTCACATCACTAAGTCTAGCACAAATCTTTAATTTTCAAACTGCCCTCCTCTGGTTTGTATTCTTCTATCTGTGCCTTCATTTCTGATTTACTTTCTATAGCTGTGGTTGTAGATTGCCACTGTTCTCATAAAGCTATTAACAGTAGTATTCCTCAAGGTTCTGTCCTGTCACCCACATTTTCTTTTTATTTGTTAGTCATCTATTAAGTTGCCCTTGCTGTCCGATCTAATCCTATGCTGATGATTTCACTCTTCCTTCTCCACCTGCTTCGCAAAGCATCCCTCTTAACAGTCACTTCATGATTCACTTACAATGGCTATGGTACACCTGATCTCTGATCTTTTTGCTATCCTCTGATTGGGGCAGAGAAAACCTTGTGGCTTTCAGTGCCTCAAAAGCTCAGTTCCTCCATCTGTCTACTTGTCACAATCTTCCACACAGCTACCTCCTTACTTTCAGCATGCAGCTTTAAGTCATCCATAAACAACAAATGGTTTATGGTCATGGTTGGATCTGTCTATCTTCCCTCTGACAGGTTGCAGCCCCTATTGCTTCTTTTCAGAAGTTTGTTTAAGGGGTTCAGAGTGAGGCAATAAAAAGAGGTAACAAACCGTTACCCTGGAAAATACCTCTTTGGATGTGGCCATCCTCTAATTTGACCCCACTACTAGAGTCATTACTATGGTCCAAAACAGCTTTAATATATTATTGTGCAATGTCCTGTCTTCAGATACTGTGTACCTCTCACCTATATGCAGGGCCACTGAGCTGCCCCAGGCCCTGGGAAAGATTGGTATGTGGGCCCCCCTGTTTACTCAGTATATTATTATGAATGTTTTTTGTGTAGGTTATGTTAGGTTAAGTGGCTATGGATTGTGAATGATCCACAATAAAGATGTTTTGTTTGTTTGATTTGGCTCTGTTCGTGGGTTACGGTTATACTCATTCTCCAATGCTCCATTCTTCTGCTTAGAAAATATATTGTCTTATTGTATAGCTTCATACATTCTAAAATCCATGAATGGGGCACACTGTCAAAAGCATACCGATTTCTCCAGCTTTTCTTACAATCTTCAATTATAGTTTGGTTGATTAGAAGCTCATCTTGGTTCTGAGGCATCTTCTTCTACACCCTTTCTCTTCTTATTTTACGTAATTGTTTTCTATAAGATAGCTGTATATGTGATCTGCTATTATTAGTCAATAATTTATATGTAGTGGATAAACAATAGATAGGCCTATACTTTTGGGGAAAGTGAATTTCTTTTGATTTTGGTATTAGAATAGTGTTCCCTGGCACCCATTCTGGGGCATCTTCCTCACCACTTATCACTTGTTGAAAGGACTGTTTATAATATCAGGTTGTAACATAAATTCTGCTTGAATAGAAAATGGACGATAGATAATAGAATAACCAAGATAATATGAAATAGTTTTAGAAATATGGCAAAATATACACTGCAACAGGTTCGCCTATGTTTTATCATGATACAGAATGACTTAGGCTAGAGTAGGATTAGGCTAATGAATATTTTCTCTCGTGTTTTTCATATAGTTACAATGCCACCACTACGATATTACAGTAATTGAAAAAACATGGAGCCCACGAAAGAGCATATTCGACATGTGATGCTGTATGAGTTCCATAAAGGATCTAATGCTAGTGGATCTGCAAGAAACATTCAGTGTGTTTATGGAAATAATGATGTGTGTGAAAGGATGTGTAGGAGATGGTTTGAGAAGTTTAGAAATGGAGACTTAATTCTGAAAGATTATCAATGAACAGGACAACCAAATGAGTTAGATGAGTTGCTGAAAGTAACAGTGGAGGAAAACCCAACAGTAAATGTAAGAGAACTTAGCCTGCAACTCGGCATTAGCCATATGACCATTCATCATCATTGAAGCTGTTAGGAGAAGTAGTGAAGGTTGGAAAATGGGTTCTGCATGATTTGTCACAAGCGAATCAACATCAAAATCGATACTTGCACACCACCGCATTCTTAGCAACTGCGGATGCCATTTTTGAATCAGCTCATCACTGGGGATGAAAAGTGGGTCCTCTATAACAATATTAAGCATCGACATCAGTGGCTTAGCTGTGAAACAAAGCCTGAACCTCAGCCAAGGAATGGACCCCATCTAAAGAAAATTTTGCTGTGCATTAGGTGGGATATGCAAGGAATTATTCATTTTGAGCTTTTGCCAAATAACCAAACAATCACAGCTGAAGTCTCCTGCCAACCAGGGTTGTGGAGTCAGTCCAAAATTTTCCGACTCCGACTCCACACATTGTAAAAAATCTAAAAATCCGACTCCGACTCCTCACATTTTAAATATATGACTCCGACTCCTCTAGTGTTTCATTCTATAATTATCATAATAATAAGACATTTCATCACCACCACACTAAGTGTGAAATTTTATATTTTATATTTAAATAAATATTAATTGTATATTCTGAAAATGTAAAAATAAAATATTAAAAAAACTTAATCTAGGGGCTATCAATGAATAAGGTTTATTGACCAAAAAAACTAAATAACCTAAATGTTAGTATTTAGGATTTAGAAATTAAGGGTGACACAGGAGAGACAAATTGGAGTCGGAGTCGGAAGTTTTTTACCGACTCCGACTCTGACTCCGCCCTGAAACGTGCGACTCCACGACTCCACAACCCTGCTGCCAACAACCCCAATGATTGAAGATGGCATTACAAGAAAAATGTCCTGCATTAATTAATCGCAGAGGTGTTCTATTCCACCAGGATAATGTGTGCCCTAACACTACTCAAATCACCCTGCCCAACTGAAGGCATTTGGTTGGGAAAAAATGCCTCATCCACCTTATTCTCCAGACATTGCACCTTCAGATACCATTTATTAAGAAGTCTGCAACACCACCTAGATGGATAAAAGTTGCAATCCAAGGAAGCTATCAAAAATGAAGTGATCGCTTTTTTCAACTCTAAACCAAGGGATTTTTTTGAACGTGGCATAAAAAAACTTTTCTACAGGTGGGAGGTTATAGAAAAAGAAGGGAATTATATTGATGATTAATTTGTCATTATAAGTCATTTAATTTTTGTTGTAAATAAACTAAAAAAAAAAATCAAGCAGAATATATGTTACAACTTTATACTTATGTAGTGGAGTAGTCTGTTTAATCCAAAAGTTTGGGAGCTGGTCTATTCCTTAACTTTTGAAGTTCGTAAAGCATGCCCATTTTGATCTTAGTTTGTTTTGCATTATGGTAATGTTTTCTATTTGTTGTTTATCTCTATTGACCTGTCTCATTTCCTCTATCAAATCAGCTTCATTCTTGAGTTGTGCTAACTTGGAAAAGTTGCCTCCAGTAATTATCCAGGACATTTTGGTCTGGCAGTTGCTTTACTTTTATTGTCTCAGATTTTTTTTAGCCATTTTTTAAAACGTATTTGTTAGGAGTGCAAGATATTGGGCACCCAGTATTAGCTGTTCTCCATCATACAGTAGAACTCCTCCTTAGCCATTCCAATGATCCTTCTTTATTCATGTCGTCCTTCTGAAGTTCTTGATAGTACTTTCCAGCCCTTTGGTGTTGTTCCCATTCTTCTGCATGTTTCGCTTGTTGTTCTAGGTCAAATTATTTAGCAACTTTTCCTAGCAATTAACGTGGCTGGTACTCTTTCAGTATCTATTTCTTCTGTCATACTATTCCCTCCAAATTGCTGGGCCAGTTTGGTTATAGAAGTTTGAGTTACTCTTGTGGTGTTATGTTCATGAACTGGAGCTATTGTAGGGTTAGAACAGCACCTCAGATACTGCCCAATGCTGATGGTCAATGATCAATGCAGCTGGTTAACTTGTCAATCCATTCCCTCTAAATTTTCTTGGCAGGTACAATCTGGGAAGACACTGGTTCCAGTATGTTATTTTATTTAGAGAGAGAATTTTCCTGGTTTTAATATCTAGTTTGTTCAGTTCTGATTGAGGCCAGTCTATTATCCCTATACTCAGGG
The DNA here is from genome assembly GCA_023014485.1 of Bathynomus jamesi. Taxonomy (NCBI): domain Eukaryota; kingdom Metazoa; phylum Arthropoda; class Malacostraca; order Isopoda; family Cirolanidae; genus Bathynomus; species Bathynomus jamesi. The sequence goes on along the minus strand of JAJOZX010000737.1, from coordinate 1,070,564 downwards.
CCAGATTTAGGAGTGGGCAAAGTGGACAGCTGCCCATGGGCCTCCACATCTTGGGGGCCTCCACATATTGACAAGCCATTATCAAAATAGAAAAAACCCGATAGATGATCAACAAAAAAACATGCGCATCCAATACCACTGTAGTACATAAACTTTTACCAATTACTATTTGTTGGGTACTGATTATTATTTTGTTTTTATTACTCTTTTAGGCCTACTCTCACTATAATGGAATACCCGAGTAACCCGAGGCTTTTATTTTTTGCAGAAATGAGTGGAATGGACAGACACAAGAGCGCATGATGTTTTGAAAGTGTATGTATGTTAATTATATTATGAATCTTATGGATGACTTCAATTATGTCTTCCCCTAAGGTAGGGGGGCCTCCACACGTCTAAATCCGGCTCTGCCTATACTATAGTTAATGACAGGGATGGTGAGTTGATTTATAGCCATTATTTTGTTCTTTGATGTAAGTAGGGTCTTGCAGATCTTCTTCAGTCTTCAAACATACTCTCCTCCGATTTTCTCTCGCATTTGCCAATGTTCTATATTACCACTTTCTTCTATTCCAAGGTATTTTTAGGAACTATCCTCTTCCAAGTCCTTAATCTCAGTCTCTTCCTAAATTGATGTTGTGTGTTTGTATTTTCTTACCTCCCCTAAGTGTACATTTAGCACATTTATCCAATCCAAACTTCATTTTTATATCACTGGAGTATGTATGATCCGTAATAGGTATTCTAGGTTTTGATCAGAGTCTGCATACAGCTTCAAATCATCCATACACAATAGGTGGTTCAAACCACTATCTGGGTTTTTCTGCCCAGTTTGACTGAGGTTGTAGCCCTTGGTGTTATTGCTTGTAGCCCTTTGTGTTATTGCTTGTAGCCCTTGGTGTTATTGCTAAGTAGCTTGCTTAGGGGGTCCAGGGTGAGACAGAATAGCAAGGGTGATGAGCTGTCTCCCTGGAATATGCCCCTCATAACCTTGACATGGGGGATGGATATTTTTCCATTCTCATTGGTGAGATTGATGTTCATTCTCCATTTTGTCATCTGATTTGTTATAGTTCTGGTAAGGGTAGGATGGATTTTGTACAGCTTAAGGCATTCTAAAATCCAGGAGTGTGGGACACTATCAAATGCATTTTGATAGTCTACCCATGCCATACTTAGGTTTCTGCCTCTTTTCTTACAGTCTTCAAGGATAGTTTTGTTGATGAGCAGCTGATCCTTTCTGCCAAAGCAGTTTCTTCTACATCCTTTTTGTTCTTTCTCAAGATAGTCTACAGCAATTAGGCCAGTAAATAGTTTATAGGTGGTGGTGAGACAGCATATGGGGCAGTATTTATTTGGGAGATTTGTCTCACAAGTCTTAGGGATGAGGGTTGTATCTCCACTTGTAAGCCATTCTGGTGTTTCTTCTTCTCCCTGCAAAATTCTGTGAAAAGCAGCAGTGTAATGATAGTGTGATGCCATGATCTGTTTCAGTCAGAAATTTGGGAGCTTCTCTAGGCTGTTTTTTAAAGTTTGAGAATTTTGCCAATTTCCTTCTTATATTATCTTCCAGCATGAACTCTCACATGCTTTTGAATATGACTTTTACATGCTGCAGTGTAAGAACAAATACCATATTTAAAAAGTTTTTCTCCAGTATCAACTCTTAATTGCCATTAAAGACTACTTTTTTGTGTTACAGTATAAGAACAACTATAACATTTAAAAGGTTTCTCTCTTTTGGTTTATACTCTATTGTATTTTTTATGGTTGGAAGTGGGGGGCTTCCACCCAAAGCCAAACACTTCAACCATGTCTGAACTTGTCCTAGCATTTGTTTAACCCATTAAAGCCCAATTTATTTATATTTATTTATATTTATTTATATTTATTTATATTTATTTATTTATATTTATTTATATTTATTTATTTTTTTTTTTGCTAAAACGTAGTTAGAATGAGCATTTAAACAAAAATAAACATTCATGTTGTATCTATATGCCCTATTTGACCAGTTATGACCTGATCTCTGAATAGATCATTGGGAGGATTCATGAATAAAAGATGTATAAATTAAAAAGTTATAGAAATATATTTTAACTTATAAAAATAGTTACAGTACATAAACAACATAATATAAACACTAAAATAATATTCTTTATTCTTTGAAATAATTAATTTCCTTTATTTTATTTTACTGACAAATGCTGAAGAGGCATAACTAAGTACTATTTATTATGAGTTACTACATATTTTCCACAAAATACATGTAAAAATAATTACATTACATAACTAATATAACATAAAAAAAAGTTTTAAGCATAAACACTAAAATAAAAATTCTTTATTATTCAAAATAATTAGTTTATTTTATTGACAAATGGTATTTTTATTTATTATGATACGGCTCAAAACATGGGGAGCAGAGAGTTACTCCACATTTTCCACAAAATGACTTTGGTCTTCCACTACATGGCTTATTTTGGCATCTTCTTTGTTGCTCTCTCTTTTCAAGAAAGTGGCTTTTCTGGTCAAATCTAGAATCCAAGTTTGTAGATACCGATGGATGTCCCATGAGTTTTCTCCCAGAATTGCATTTCATGTATGCAACAGCTATTTGTCTTTTGAAACTCAAAAGATCAGATGCTTTTTCCTTGTGTATAAATCTTTGAAGGAGCCATGCATTCACTACAGCCATATCCAGTACACGTGTAAACAGAGGCCAATACCATTTCTTTCCTCTAACAGCAGTCTTATATTTACCTAAAAGCCAATCGTGGTGATCTACACCTCCCATATTGGCAGTATAATTCTTCAACACATTTGGCTGTGTAACTTTTCCTTTGGCTTTTGCTTTTTTATCCCATCTCGGCACACTATGTACAGGTTCAATAGAATCCTAGTTAGTAGCAATGCTGACACATTTATTGTCATTCCACTTGACAACCAGAACTTCTCCCCGAGTGTCAAATGAATAATTATAGTAACCTCTGTCTTGTTTTTTCTGGTCTACATTCTTCAAAGGACAATCTTGCAACCTATTTTCTCTGACAGTAAATGTGGCTCTTATTCCTTGCATTTGTAAATGCACAAGTAAGTCTCTGGAGGTGAACAAATTATCAAAATATACACATGATGAATATTGCATTACTAGTCCTTCAGTCATGCTGAGAACTACCTTTGTTCCTAGATTCAATTCGTCATTTGGCTCCCCTGAAGATTTTCCACAATACAAATCAAATTTGTAACAGTATCCTGAAGCTCCACATAGAGCCCAAAGTTTATATCCAAATCTTATTGGCTTTCCTCTAATAAATTGTTTCAAGGAATGATGACCATAATAGCCAACCATCATTTCATCTACTGATACATTTTTTCCATGACTCCAAATTGCTGAAACGAATTGTTAATTTTATTGAATAAAGCTCTTACTTTGAAGCCCCGATCTCCTTTGCATTTTTCAGCTTCAGAATTATCTGTGAAGTGTAAAAGGCTCTTTATTTCAAGAAATCAATTTCGGGACAATGCTCTTTTTACAATATCAATGCCCAAGTCGTCTTTGTTTGACCAATAATGTCTTTCAGAGGGCAATCGATGGTATCCTGTGAATAACAGTATTCCAAAAAATGCTTTCATTTCATCCATGGACACAGTAAATACTCCTTTATTCTTCTGTTCAATGGCATAACGAACTGTTTCTTTCACTATATGATCAAGCACTTCATTTGAAAAAGACTTCAAATAGTTGTACAGGTGACATCAATAAACATTTTTTCTTCATTTGTTCGAAGCATTGTAAATGATCGTTTTTTGTGTAATAAGATTCTTATAAATAGGCATTTTCTTTTGCCATGGTTTTATATTTGTCAGAATTTTTTTTTTTGTTGATAAAAGCGATTCGTTTATGGATGAGTTATCAACATTGTACTGAAGTTCTAAAGTTCCTGGAACATCATTCACTGTAGCTTCTCCAAGGTCATCTTCATCAGCCTCATCTTCATCAGATAAACGATCAACATCAGGTGGAATGATTGCAACTTTAAAATCATCTGCACCTTGTTCATCAGCTTCTTCATTAGCTTCCATAATTCTTTCAAAATTACAAAGTTTTGTTCGCCGATCCATGTTGATGGGTGATGAATAAGAGTAAAATAAAATTTAATTCATGGAGAGCTTCCTTTTATACCAAATGATTGCGCAATGTTATGACTCAAATGATTGTGCAATGTATGACTCATTATCATATCCTCCCAATGATCTATTTAGAGATCACCAAAATTGTTTCTATTTTGCTTCTTATTCTACCTAAATAAACTGTCAGTTATAAAAATAATACTAATGATTTACATCTTATAAATCATATCTATTCAAAAAATAATTATTTATTATATATTACAATATCATATTTAATGTTTTGCATTGCACATTTTTCTCTGCAAATTTGGGACAAATAAAATTCTTCATAAGTTTCTTAAACCTTAATATTCATTGATGACAATAAAATTTTAGATAAAAGCAGATGTTTACTTTAATATTTAGCCATAACAAATCATTTAAAGTAACAACAACTAATTAATTAAGTTATTTTTTTAACTGATCTCTAAATAGATCAGTGGGCACTAATGGGTTAAGGAGGGTGACCATTCCTTTTAATGCCCCTGTTTGGATTTCCATTGCATGGGGCTGTCCTGGGATTGAGTTCAGTTAAGTTGATAGGTTGTTTTTCATCATACCTATTGCCCCAACTATGATGGGGAGAATGGCAGCTTCTTTCAATCTCCAGTTTCTCTTTATGTCATACATGAGTGCCTGGTATTTAGTAATTTTCTTCCTTTCCACTCTATTAAGGCCATAGTCATTTGGGACACTGACCTCAATAAGGCACTCCTTTCCTAATTGTCCCACACTACTACATCCAGTTTTACTGCAGAATTGTCTATAAAAGTGGCTGTTGGAATTAGTGTCATAGTATATAATATAATGGTTGTTTCCAGTAATTGGTGCAGGTGTGTGGTCCCATACATTTTTATTGCATTCTAATTCTAATGCTATCATAATCTTCCAGTGAATATATTTACAGATTTTATTGTGTCTGGCTGTATAGTATCCGTCTGCCAGGAGCACCCTGCAGCCTGATATTAGATGGCCAACACTTTCCACCTCAACATGACAGAATCTACACCTATCATTAGTACTTATTCCAGCCATTTTTTTAAATGCATTTGTGAGGAGTGCGAGATCTTGGGCACCCATAATTAGTCGCTCTCCGTCATATTGCAGAACTCCTCTCCTTAACCATTCCAGTGATCCTTCTTTGTTGATATACTCCTTCTGTAACTCTTGATAATATTTTCCAGCTCTTTGATGTTGCTCCCATTCTTCTGCATGCTTGGCCTGTTGTTCATTAACAAATCTTTTTCGACTTTTCCTAGCTATTAAGGGGGCTGGTACTCTTTCAGTTTCTACTTCTTCCATCATATTGTTGCCTCCAAAGTGCTGAGCCAGTTTGGTTATGGAAGTATGTTGTGTTACCCTTGTGTTATGGTGTTCACGGACCAGAGCTATTGTAGGACTACTTGAACTTTTTAGATACTGCCCGATACTGATGGTTGATGATCGGTGCAGCTGGTTAACCTCAGTTAATCCCATTCCTCCCAGTTTTCTTGGTAGATACAATCTGGGAAGACATTGGTTCCGGTATGTTGTTCTGGTTAGAGTAAGGATCTTTCTGGTCTTAACATCCAGTTTATTTAGTTCTGATTGTGGCCAGTCTAAGATCCCTACACTATAATTGATAACAGGGATGGCGAGTTGGTTTATGGCTATTATTTTATTCTTTGATGTAAGTTGGGTTTTGCAGATCTTTTTCAGTCTTCGTACATACTCTCCACTGATTTTCTCTCGCATTTGCCGGTGCTCTATATTTCCACTTTCTTCTATCCCAAGATATTTGTAGGAACTATCCTCTTCCAGGTCTTTGATCTCAGTGTCTCCTCCTAAATCGATGTTATGGGTTTGTATTTTCCTACCCCCTCTAAGTGTACACTTAGCACACTTGTCCAATCCAAACTTCATTTTGATGTCACCAGAGAAAGCATGGACGATCCTTAATAGGCATTCCAGGTTTTGGTCAGAGTCTGCGTACAGCTTCAAATCATCCATAAACAGGAGATGGTTCAGTACACTGTCAGGATTTCTTCGCCTAGTTTGACTGAGGTTGTAGCCCTTATTATTATTGCTAAGTAGTTTGCTAAGGGGGTCCAGGGTGAGGCAGAATAGCAAGGGTGATAAGCTGTCCCCCTGGAATATACCCCTCATAATCTTGACATGGGGAATGGATATTTTCCCATTTTCATGGGTCAGATTGATGTTTGTTTGCTATTTTGTCATCTGGTTTGTTAGAGTGCTAATAATGGTAGGGTGGATTTTGTACAGTTTAAGGCATTCCAAAATCCATGAGTGTGGGACATTATCAAATGCCTTCTGATAGTCTATCTATGCCATACTAAGGTTTCTGCCTCTCTTTTTACAGTCTTCAAGGATAGTTTTGTTGATGAGCAGCTGATCCTTTGTACCTAAGCAGTTTCTTCTACATCCTTTTTGTTCTTTTTCCAGATAGTCTCCAGCATCCAGGTGTTCATACATACTATCTGCAATTAGGCCTGTAAAAAGTTTATAGGTGGTGGTGAGACAGCAGATTGGGCGGTATTTATTTGGGAGATTTGTCTCACGAGTCTTAGGGATGAGGGTTGTGTCTCCACTTATTAGCCATTCTGGTGTTTCTTCTACTCCCTGCAAAATCCTGTGAAAGGTGGCAGTATAATGGTGGTGTAATGCCGTGACCTGTTTCAGCCAGAAATTTGGGAGCTTGTCTAGGCCAGGTTTTTTAAAGTTGGAGAATTTTGCCAGTTTCCTTCTTATCTTGTCTTCAGTCATAAATAACTCCTCCATTTCTGGTTTACCCTCATTTGCCACCCTGATGGTCTCTATCCAAGCAGCATCCCGATTATGCTGTTCAGGGGTTTCAAAGAGGGGTTTCCAGTATGCCTCCAGCTGGGTTTGATCTGGTGGTTCATGAACTATTATTCTTTCCCTAATGAGATTTTGGTAAAAGCCTCTAGGGTTTGATGAAAATTGTTTGTTATGGTTTTTCATGTCAATCTACTTTTGTTTATTCCTGATTCTATTGGCTATGGCTGGGATTTTTCCCTCCAATTCCAGCGCCTTGTCATGTAATTGATTATCTCTCAGGTTATACTTCCTCTTTATTTTCCCTATTTGTTTTTTGAGTTTTCCCTGTTGCGTGGGTGCTTGGAAATATTGCTTTAATTGGTTCAATTCACGTCTGGCTTGCGTAAGTTGTTTAGTTAATTTAACTTTCCAAGGAGGGGGTTTCGGATTGCACGTTTGGCTGGGGGACTTTGGACTAAAGTTTGGGACAAGTTTCTGTTGCATGTATAGGCCAACAGCGTAATTTACTTGGTTAAGTTCAGTAAGGTCTGTATTGACTGGAACTAGTCTATTAACTGCAACATTTACTCTGCATAGTAGTTGTTTAAACTTTCTATTTTTACTAAGTTTAATCAATCAGGGCCAGTTTTCCATATACATGGTTTTAACATTTTCAATTGTATTTGCTAACTCCTCCTCCACTTCCATTTGCTGTAGATCCATATCTTCATATCGTGGTGGTGGTGGTGGCAGCAGCGGTGATGGTGGCGGTGGTGATGGGGGAGGGGTTCTTGATCTGGCTGGGGAAGGGAATGATGAGGCAGAGGATCCAGGCGAACTGGGTGGTGAACCACCCAGTCCCATTTGCTGAATTGGATTGGTTACAAAATGTTGGCTAATGTGCTGTCTGTTTTGTGTCCTCTGAACTACCAGATGCTTCATCATCACTATTTTGGGTAGCTTCAAGGCACTGTAATAGTGGGATAGGGCTCATTATTGGGCTGGAATCATTTTTCTCAAGTATGAATTCTTAAATGCCGTTGAAGATGACTTTTGCGTGCTGCAGTGTAAGAACAACTATCACATTTAAAAGGTTTTTCTCCAGTATGAACTTTTAAATGCTGGTGAAGCCTACTTTTGAGTGCTGCAGTATAAGAACAAATATCACATTTAAAAGGTTTCTCTCCAGTATGAACCCTTAAATGCCGTTTTAAACTAGTTTTTTGTGTTGCAGTGTAAGAACAAATATCACATTTAAAAGGTTTTTCTCCAGTATGAACTTTTAAATGATCTTGAAGCCTACTTTTGAGTGCTGCAGTATAAGAACAAATATCACATTTAAAAGGTTTTTCTCCAGTATGAACTTTTAAATGCTCTTGAAGCCTACCTTTTTGTGCTGCAGTATAAGAACAAATATCACATTTAAAAGGTTTTTCTCCAGTATGAATTCTTAAATGCCGTTGAAGATGACTTTTGCGTGCTGCAGTGTAAGAACAACTATCACATTTAAAAGGTTTTTCTCCAGTATGAACTTTTAAATGCTGGTGAAACCTACTTTCGAGTGCTGCAGTATAAGAACAAGTATCACATTTAAAAGGTTTCTCTCCAGTATGAATTCTTAAATGCCGTTGAAGATGACTTTTGCGTGCTGCAGTGTAAGAACAAATATCACATTTAAAAGGTTTTTCTCTAATATGAACTTTTAAATGCTCATGAAGAGTACTTTTGCATGCTGCACTGTTAAGTAAAGACTTGGTTGTTTTAAGTTCTAATTTTGCTACTGGGTTCTGCTTTCGTTTGGAATGCTGCAAATGAATAATATAAAATTAATTTAGTTGGAACATTTGGTTTTAAGCCAATTACTCAGCTAAAACCATAATATTTATGCTTCATCTTTTTCTTGCTACAAAGAATGCAAACTTATCACTGATCAAAATACAAACAAATTTTTAATTCTGCAGTTTACCATGTTGTTTCTGCACCATTCTTTTTTACTATTAGTTTTTATTCGCTGGTTTGATAAAAAATATTCTTGAATTTATAATTCATGCATAATTCTACATCAGCTAATTTTTAAGAACTTCTACACCATAAAGTGATCTTGTACTGCAAAGGATTTGCAGACAACCTATAATTTGGCTTGTCTGTGGGAGCAAATGAGTTAATGGGTTCTTTTTTTTGCAGAAAGGAGGGGCCAAGGGCAAATCCCCACAAGGGCGCCCCCCCCAATAGAAGAGAACAAAAATCAAGATCCAGGTTTTCAAGATGCCTAAACACACTGCATTTGAAAGGTGGGAGGTCATAGACAGGAGGAAAGATGGATTGAGGAAGATTGTTCCAGAGTTGACCAGTTGAGTAAATAAAAGACTGAAAATGTCAATTAACCCTTGCATTAGATAGTTGGACAGAAAAGAAATGAGTGTGTAGAAAGTCTGGTACTGTGTTCACTCCTTAAAGGAGGAGGCATGCAGTTAGTGAGTTCAGAAGAGCAATGTCTATTATGATACCTTACCTTATGAACCTTATGTTGTTTCGTGTGTTGGTCTCTCTTCACACGGAGATCAAGCTGGTGGCCCCGCCTCTAGGTCTGGCCTGGTGGAGGAGCGAGTTGCTTTCTTGCGCTCTCCACTGTACATAGCCAGGCACGCCCGGCTCATCTGGTACTGTCCTGAGCCAGGCATCCAGTCTTTTCTTGAAGACTTCAACTTTGACCCCCGTTACGTTTCTGAGGTCCTTAGGAAGCTGGTTGAAAAGTCTTGGCCCCCTGACAACCAAGCTATTTTCCTTCAGGGTTGAGGAGGTCCCTTGTCGTGCTTTTAATTTGGGAACACTACACATTCTGCCTTTCCTATTTTCCAGTGTTGTTTGAATGGTAATTAGGTTTAGTTTTAATTTTGGTACCAGTTTTTCGATCATTTTCCATATGTAGATTAGGATGTACCTCTCTCTTCTTCTTTCCAGTGAGTACAGATTTAGTTTATGTAGTCTTTCCCAGTAGTTGAGTTCTTTGCAGCCATCAATCTTGGCTGCAAAATGCCTTTGCGTTTCTTCTAGTTTATTAGTTTCTTCCTTTTTATATGGGGACGTCAAAACTGAGCAGTATTCAAGTTTTGGTATAATCAGTGTTTTTAGCAAGGGAATCATTACTGTCCTGTCCCTTCTCTTGAACATTCTTAGAACCTGTCCGGCGACTCTTTTTGCTTTATTTATCGCTATCTGATTTTGTGTTTCGAATTTCGCATCATCTGTCATTATTATCCCAAGATCAATCGCTTTCATGCTTCTCTGGATTTCCTGTCTATCTGGAGCATAATATGCAGTCTGTTTAAGTTCTTCTTTTCAACCATATCTCAAGAGTTGAAATTTCTCGGTGTTGAATGACATCATCATGTCTTCTGACCATTTGTATATTTTGTTCATGTCCCTCTGCAAGGCCTCCACTTCATGTACATCGCTGATTTTTCTGCTGATCTTTGTATCATCTGCAAAGGATGTTACTATACTACTGCTGTTTACTCCACTGTCTATGTCTGTTAGCATGATAATGAACAGGAGTGGGGCCAGTACTATCCCTTGTGGTACTGAGCTGCGTACTTCCGATTCTGATGATGATATACCTTGAATTTTGACGACCTGCAGACGATCACTAAGGAAGTTGTAGATCCATTTTCCCACTTTGCCTGTTATTCCCATGTCTTTAATTTTATGTCCTATTATACCATGGTCACATTTATCGAAAGCTTTAGCAAAATCTGTGTATATAACATCGTAGTTGTCATTGCCTTCCAATGCATCTAGGATATTGTTGTAGTGCTCTATTAGTTGTGATAGGCATGATCTACCTGATCGGAATCCATGCTGATTTTCGTTGAATCTTTCCTGTGTCTCCAGGAAATCATAAATTTTCTCTCTAACTATTCTTTCAAATACTTTGGTGAGGTGGGACGTCAATGACACTGGTCTATAGTTCTTTGCTTGAGATGTGTCCCCTCCTTTATATATATGGACAATGTTTGCTCTTTTCAAGATGCTCGGTATTTCCCCAGTGTCTAAGGATCTTCTCCATATCCAGTATAAAGGTGTAGCTATTTCATTTTTACAGTTTTTAATCAATAATGCGTTCCAATTGTCCGGACCTGCAGCTGAATGTAGTTTCATTTGTTCTATAGCTCTCGCTACATCTTCTGGTGTAAACTCAAAGTCTGTTATATACTCTCCTTGCAATTCCTCTTCAAAGAATGCATTTATGTCAGGTATCGCTTTGTCACTTTTTAGGGTACTGAAAACTGATTCATATTGAGCTCTCAATGTATCAGATATTTCTTTTGGATCGTCGGTTAGTTCATTATTTCCCGTCCTTAAGGGCCCAACAGCGGCGCGCATTTTTGTTTTCCTTTTTGCATAGCTATAGAAGTATTTTGGATTTTCCTTCATTGCTTCTACTGCCTTTTCCTCTTCCCTCTCTGTATGGTCCTTAATCAGGGCTTGTATTTCCCTATCGATACCCTCCAGTTTTTCTTTTATTATTTTCCTGCCATTATCTCGGCAGTTTCCTAACTTCGCCTCCACTCTCTTTCTTTTGCGGAATAGTCTTCTCTTTTGCCTTTCTAGCCAGCTCCTCTTTCCTTTTGACTGTGATTTCGGAGCATATTTTTCTAAAATTCTCAGCGTTTTTTCCTCCAAAGTTGTTAGCATTTCTTCAGTTGTTTTATTCTCAAAAATTGTTCTCCATTCTATTTGGGCCATGTGCGATCTGATTGCTTCCCAATTTATAGTCTTCAAGTTTAAGTTAAAGGCCCCGAATTTACTTCTTTCCACAATATGTGTATTGTCTTCTAATGCTGCCATCATATTTGTTGATATCTCGATTAAGTTGTGGTCTAAGATAATGGTTGGGGTTATTTTTATATCAGCAATCAAGTTCGTGTTATTCGTGAATACCAGATCCAGGCAGTTATTTTTCCTGGTATTTTCTGTTATCTCCTGTGTCAGCATAAACTCGTTTGTGAGCCATCAACATTTTTGCTTGTTCCTGATCTTCTCTTGTGCCCCCCTTGTCCTGGTGAATATATATATTCCTATTCACCTTTTTGTATTTTATAAATGGGAAGTTAAAGTCTCCGCAGATCATTATATTGGGGGATGGAGGGTTTATGGCCTTTATTAGCTTTCTAATGTCATCAATGGCCTCTGAGAACTTTTCAGTTGGGGTGCTTGGAGGTCTATAGATGACTATTACTATCAAGTTTAGTTTTTCTACTTTCACTGCTAGGAGTTCCACATAGCTGTTTGATTTACTTATTATCGTCTCTGTCATATGACCTTCCTGTACATATATAGCACAGCCACCTTTCCATCTCATCGTTCTATCCGCTCTTAGTAAGTTGAAGCCCTCTATATTTCTCTCTTTCTTATCAATACAATGTTCGCAGTTTTCACAATTTCCTTGGCAATCTTTAAGATGAGTTTCTGTGAGGCATGCGATGTCCGCCCTTGTTTCATCCATAAATCCTTTCAGGTACGAAACCTTATTGAGTGATTGGTTTGGTCTTATTCCTTGAATATTAGCCAGGACAATTTTTATGTTCTCTGTTTTTCGTTTCCCCTTGTGCATTTCAAGTTCGTTTTCCTTCGATATCGCTTGATTCGTTGCTCTATGATCCTCCAAAAGAGATCCGTTTCCTCCTACTGATAGCAATAGAAAAGAGAGAGTGAGGCAACATTCCAGCTAAGAGACAGATTGATTCCACCCAGTGAAGTACAACTCTGTGGGTTCAACCACCTGACACATTAGAAGCATACTCCATACAGGGGGAAACAAGACCCCTGTACAGAACATAACTGAGTGGGAGTGAAGAAACCATGAAGGTGGTACAGCATACCAAACCTCTTAGAAACTGTTTTAGGAAGAGTATATATGATATTTCCAGGAAAGATCATGAGAAAAGGAAATGCCAAGAATGTTAAGAGAAGAGGAAGGATTGAGTTGTATGTTGTTGAAGGTAAGAAGATAGTTGTGTGGAGAATTGTGATGAGTAGACAGATGGAGGAACTGAGTTTTTGAGGCATTGAAAGCCACAAGGTCTCTGCTCCAGCAGAGATAGCGACTGCTGTGAGGGATGCTTTGGGAAGCGAGTGGAGAATTGAAGAGTGGAATCATCAGCATAAGAGTGAATAGGACAGGAAATGTGAATTAAAAGATCATTAATAAATAAAAGTTAAAGAGTAGGTGACAGGACAAAACCCTGAGGAACACCATTGTTGATAGCTTTAGAAAAACAGTGGCCATCTACAACTGTAGCTACTGACTGGCCAGAAAAGAAATTGGAGATGAAGGAACAGATAAAAGGGTAGAAACCAAAGGAGGGTAGTTTTGAAATTAAAGATTTGTGCCAGACTATCAAAAACTTTTGATATGTCTAGTGCAATAGCAAAAGTTTCACTGAAATTTCAGGAGGAGGATGACTAAGAGTCACATCACACATCAAAAATTGAAGGTCAAAGATATGGTGAAAGATAGACTGAGAAAGGTTGTTCCAGAGTTAAATAGTTGAGTAGATGAAAGATTGAGAATACTGATTAACAGAGTTGGACAGAAAAGTGATGAGAATGTGTTGGAAGTCTGGTACTGCATGCTCTCATTAAAGGAGGCAACATGCTGTTAGTGTGTTCGGAAGAGCAGTGTCTGTTATAGTCAAAACCGTAGAGAGAGTGCAGCAACATTGCAGTGAAGAGAAAAAAAGAAGACAGGCAATATAAGGTGGGAAATGATGAGACAAAGCCCTCGATTCCACACAATCAAGTAGAGATGTGTGGGTTCACTCTCCCCAGTTGAGCCACCCATCACAGAAGCAAATGAAACTCCTCCCTATACAGACACAGCAAATGAGTGGGGATGAAGAAACTGCAGTCAGCACAACACACAACCTCTAAGAAGCTTTTTAGAGTATATGTGATCTTTCCAGGAAAGATCACAAGGAAACACCAAGAATGTTACAGGAAGAGGAAGGATTGAGTTATGTATTGTTGAAGGTAAGAGGATAGTTGTGCGGAAGATTGTGATGAGTAGACAAATGAAGGAACTGAGTTTATGAGGCACTGAAAGTCACAAGGATTTTTCTGTTCCAGTCAAAGATAGCAGAAAGATCAGAGGTCCAGTGTATCATAGCTGATTCATGCAAAGCATGGAATAATTGTTATGAGGGACACTTTGTGAAGTAGGTGCAGAAATGAAAAGTGGAATCATTGGCATAGGAGTGGATAGGATAGGAAGTACAACTTAAAAGATCATTAGTTAATAAATAAAAGGAAGTGTGTAGCAGGAGAGGCCTCTGAAGAACACCAATCTTAGTAGCCTTTGGAGAAGAAGAGTGGTCATTCAAAAACTTTAGAAAGGCAAGAAATCAAAGCAATTGGAAGATAGTTGGAGGGTTAGGAGAGGTCACCCTTCTTTGGAACAGGATAAATGAAATGAATGAAAAGTAGCAGATCAAAGATAAAGATGAAATAGTTTGCCTAGGCTGTGTGTAAGCACAGAAGCACAGTTCTTCAGAACAACAGAAGGGATCCTTCATGACTGTAACACCTTTCCTACAGTCGAGCCCATATAGAGCAGAAAAAGTGTCTCTGAAAGGTTTTCTAATTTCAAGCATAATAAGTCAGATGGGAGAGGAGGAGGCTACTCTGATTAATTGGAAAATAGTTATATACATACATCAGTTCTGATTAAAATGACTTAATCAAATATTTTCATCAAGAACTAATTCTCAAACAGACTTTGCATGTCTTATGTTTTACTATTTTTAAAACTGTCTACCAAAATAACATTCATTTCACTGTTCTGGAGCTTGCTTATCAGTTAAAACTTTAGAGAACAGTCTTCATTCATCTTCACTTCTATCATATTATTAGAACCTTATGAGGTAAACTGTAGCCAGAGCAAGATTTTCATTTAATATTCAGTTATAGTTTCATATTTTAGAAAAGGGCTGCAGCTCCTGCTTTCCAGTGCCATACTTAGATGTCCAGTACATCCACACTGCATTCATCTTTGCTTCATCATGTAATCAAGCTCATTATTGAGACTCATTGCAAGCAACAAAATTGTTATAATCAACTACTGTATGTAAAATAGAAAATAGTAAAATCACTTGATCCATTTTCATTTTAAATAATTTCTGGACAAATTAAACTGATATATTTTTCAATTCCAAATATCAAGTGTGTTTTCTCATCAATTATGCCTATATTATAATATCTAAAGAATAATTTTCACCTTTCTGACTTACACTCTACTTTACTATTTGACTACTGTTAGTACTGTCACTAGACTTCTTTTAAATGAACTGAGAAAACTTTTTCAGCTTACCTGTTTATTTAAAGATTTACAATCAGTCCTCAGTTTCTCTTCATTAATGTTCAGTTTTCTAAGCTTAACCAGTGGGTATTTGGAACACTGAATTCTTCTGAACAGAATTTGCTTACTCAACACCTTACAGTCTTGTTTATGATTCTCAACTTTTGATATTTCCTCTGAATTTGAATCATAAAGTTCAAGGCTTTCTTTCTGACATGAATCTTCAGATCTCTGAAACAAATTTTTGAAAATACATTACATGTAAATATTTGAAAGAGAAAAAAAAATCATTGTAAATTTTGATAACTTTATAAAGCTACTGAAGTAAGTTTTATCACAAGTTCTCTTCAAAAAGTTATTTCATTACAAGTAAGGTATCCAAATTTGTGCTTGGAAAAACTAGGACAGGGATGGAACCATGAATTTGAAAAGGGTGGAGGTGGAGTGTAGATGCCTGAAATATATGCCAAATGAAGTGAGGCTCATAATTAGGGGGTTTGTAGGAGTGTTGTAAGCTCCCCCAACAGGGTCCAGGGTGGAGCCCAAGCATTTTGGGGTTTTCAGCATGAAAAATGCCTTTTTCCAGACCACTAATTTAACATATGCCTAAATATTTCTAGATGAAATTATGTGTTGATAAAATATAACTTTTTAACAGAATAAATTAATACTAAATATAATAATACACACCTTATAGTTCCACATTTGCAGGTATAGTATATAATTAATAACTTGAAATATGTAAAAGCAAAACAAGATATTTTATCAAATTCCCACTATTACAGAGAGATTAACACCAACCCCCTCATTAATGTTGGATTATCAACTAACTCCATAACATGCACGAGCTGTGACTCATATTTAACTCACTCACTCACTCTCAAAATTTATGAAATCCAATGATAGAAATCAGTCATTTTTTTGTCCCCTAAACCTTTTTCTAAAGACTGGGACAGCTCTCTGAAAACTGGGATATATGAACACCCTGCTTACAAGACTTTCAGATTCAGGTTTTACATGAGAATGAGTGATTAGTTAACCAATTGCAACATCAATGTCACTGACACCAAACGTACTCTCACTTAGAGACTAAAAGATAAAATTAAATTCCATAAAAATGAGACAAATGACAAATGGTAAAACGAAAAATGAATAACAACAATATAACAAATGAAGCCAAAGTGAGAATGGGTAAATACTGAGGCTTAAAAAGATTACATATGAGAGTCTGACAGCCTTCTGAGCATCTAAACAAACTTAAAAACTCGCTACTGGGATAATACAGTTCTGCCCAAAGCTCAAAAGTGAGTACAAGTGCTATCCTTATCTCAGTACTCTGCGAGATGATGCCATTATAAGTTTCCAAGACTGGGACACTCAATCTACAAATGGAGCACAGTCAAGAGAACTATACAATCTTTATAGTAGAGCTAAGGGCCTCTCTAACAAATATTCTTTGGTAAGGCAGATATGGTCAATTCAAAAGTATGCAAGTAGAGTTTCCTTCCATCAGGATATAAAAGGGTAACACCAGGGGCAGCTGTAGCTACATCTTCACAAATTACAGTTAATTGGAATTAATAATGACATTTCCACTTTACTACCAGACAATGAGAAATACAGCTCTAATCCTTTGAAGGAAATCCTCAAAAAGCAAGAGTATATTGACAGATGTACAAGGAGCAAATGAACTTTGGGAACTGGTGTGCTGGGTAGGTGGTGTGCTGGGTAGGTGGTGTGCTGGGTAGGTGGTGTGCTGGGTAGGTGGTGTGCTGGGTAGGTGGTGTGCTGGGTAGGTGGTGTGCTGGGTAGGTGGTGTGCTGGGTAGGTGGTGTGCTGGGTAGGTGGTGTGCTGGGTAGGTGGTGTGCTGGGTAGGTGGTGTGCTGGGTAGGTGGTGTGCTGGGTAGGTGGTGTGCTGGGTAGGTGGTGTGCTGGGTAGGTGGTGTGCTGGGTAGGTGGTGTGCTGGGTAGGTGGTGTGCTGGGTAGGGGTGTGCTGGGTAGGTGGTGTGCTGGGTAGGTGGTGTGCTGGGTAGGTACCCAAGAAAACTCAACCCACCATCCATGACAATCATATCAAAAGACTCATTTTAAAATATCTGAAAATATGAAGTGAATTCGCACAAAATGGAGAGGGAGATTGTTGGAAGGTGTTATTCTGCTACATGACAATGTGCGCCCTCAGACCACTGCACAGACTAGAAAATGCCATCAAGAATTTAAATGGTGTAATGGTTATCATAAATGACCGGCAATCGGAAGATCCCAGGTTCGATTCCCGGGTGGTTACCTCATTTTCTCATTTGTTTCATTCTCCCTCCTCATCTTGCACAGAATATTCTCCTATACAAGCGTCATTCTTTACGTTAATTATACTGCGTGTTTGCAGTTAAAAAATATATACTGTACATATATATACTGTATATATATACTACATATATAAGCAAACAACCACAGGGAAAAGGAAACACAAAGTCTGAGTGCTTTTGTGATATATTCGGGTCATTCTCTGTCAGATCAACCAGTGCCTAACACCCTCATCTCTCAGATTTTGCTGAAATTTGGTTTATAGGGAGTTTGTGGGCCCTGAATCCATTTCTGAAATTATAAGGTCAATCCGACCAACGGTTCAAGAGATATGACCTCGGGAAATTTGAGGTCATTTGCGAGGTCACTAACATTTGGCGACCCATAACTTGGGTAATAATGGTCACAATTATATAAAAGTATATATATTTAGAATCAGAAAACGACAAGGAATCCAAATATGTAAGTTTTAGAACTCTAGGTTGAAAAAAAAAAGTTACACTGTAACCAAAAATTTGAGGTCACGATTTGACCTCTGGGGTATCAAATGAGAATTTTTTTTAAATGTAAAAAATGAAGGCATAGGCATTGGCTATTAGAATCAGCAAAAAAAGTTTGTTTATGTTAGTATTTTTCATGTAACTAACATATAAGTGAACACCATATTCATAAGTTGTGCGTCAATTCTACCTATTTTTTCACACTTAAGCTCATAATTTGACCTATAGAAATTAAAATTACATTTTTTTATAGATATAAAAACAAAGGCAAAAAATGTAAAATTGTATTTCACTGCTAATCTACACTGGCAATAATAGTTATAATAGTGAAAGGGGAAGACCTACTTAGAGGATTCATGTGCTAGCCTAATACAATTTTTGCATGCTCGATGCTCTCATCAATTTCTTTTTGTGGAAAAATGTACTGAATTCTGCTGCCTCCTCTTAGGGTAGGACAACTCATTACAGTTAATATATGATGTCCTGGCACTGCACATGAATCCTTGTTTGATGGATAATAATATGCACTTGATCCTGATGACCCAGAGGGATGTAGAAAGTTCACAGTGAAATCATCAAACTCTTCACAATATTCCTCCACAATTCCATACCAAACTTGCATGTCATAAATGCAGCCAACATACTCTCCTGGTTTGACACATTTTAGGTTACCAAGCATTGCAGGTTCATTAGTAAAATGACTTTTCCTTATTCTTTTCTTTTCTCCAATGCCACTTGAAATGGGATACACCATCAGTTCTTCCTTGTTTAGGGGAACAAATCTATGATATTTCTGAGTTCCAGGAATAGCCCTACTATCCTTGAATCGATGTTCCAACCGTTCTTCTGCATCTTTCAAATCAGCTGTAGTTACAAAGAAAAATTTATCTTCTTGCTCAAGTTTTCTTCACAAAACTGAAACACGTGTTCTGGTGTAGAATTTGCCTCTCTGTAGTTCTCTGCAAACTGGCACGAGCAGTAGCTCTTTTCACTGTTCCTCCAATCCCATCACATGCATTTTTGCCATGGGATGTAGCAAAGAAGTGCCATTCACAAGACAGACCAAAATCCTCTTCATGGTAACAGAGATTTGTGAAGTTGTATCTGTTCTTATATTGGACAGCACATCCATCTGAGAAATAGTGCACCTTCTTCAATTGTGGGCATCTGAATTTAACATATGTCATAAGCTTCAATATGAATGAGTAAACCATTATAGTGTTGTGTTTCAGTGATGCAGATAAGAAACAGACACTAAAATGGCTAAGTTCCTGGTCTGCAGATGATCTATAATAGATGACAAAAGGGTGAACTGTACACTGTGAATTGTCCCAGTGAAACCCTTGGGCAGCATCCTGGACAATGAAAGAATAATTCTCAGAGAAATCACCTACTATAACTACCTCACTCTGAGGTGGTAGTGTTTCTTTCAACTGCTTGAAGTACTGTGATTGTTGCTGAGCAACAAGTGATGACGAACCATGCGGGATATTTTCATGCTTAGGGATGATAAGTATTCATGAAGTGGCTCCACCTTATCAACCATTGTACAACGGTCAACAGTCACCCATTGCTTGTAAGATATTTCATTTGGAGCTGATTTCACACAGTCAAGTAACTCAAGAAAATCCAGGACACCCTCTTCTCTTGGGCAATCATTGCAAAGTTGCATCATGCAAGTCTCTCTTTCTGTACTGCAGACACTGTAATCCATAAGATCCTTGTATGAAAGACCTCTTTCTCCCAATGCAGCCAGCTGCAATTTTGGATTTTGATGGTATGTGCAGACACAGACAGAATGAGTCCCACCACTACCGGCAAGCACACAATATGATGGCCGTAATTTTGCAAATGTGGAAAATCCTATTTTGGGATTCTTTTCATCATTTTTATATAGTTCAAACATCTCTCTTAAATTCCCGAGGACCAATCGTTTTTGCACCTTCAGCACTGATAACTTTCACGCAATCCTTTTGGCCAGGACACATACGACTAACCTCTTCTGACTCATAGAATCTTCTAACTATATCTTTGTGTTCTTCAGATATCACTTTTCCTTTGCTCATTAGTGGAATCTTCGGAAAGATTCCATGTTCTGATTTAAGTGAATGGCTTCTTTTCACCATGTATGTTGTAGTTTGAAAGAAACTAGCTGTTTTTTCAATTGTGTATGGTGAGAGTGTCAATATTTGTAGTTTGTGATGGTGACATTTGCTCTCCAGGAATGACTGTTTCAATTCATTCATTAATTTGTCTAGATGTTTTTCAGATTTAGTTTCAGGTTTTGAAGTATCACTTACCTCGTCAGTAATTTGAACACCATAACTGAGTTCTAGCCTCTCCTTCAGGTGTTTCTGAGCAGATGATAGCTTACCACGAGCCTTGCGCTTTTTCTGGCTTAATGACAGCCCTTCTGAAAAGAACAGAAAAAAAGGTTTCACACACCTGAATATTAGTAATTAAATATTAATTATAGTACCTTAAATGCTATATAATTGGCTATATAGTAGATCAAACAGACCTTGTAGTAAAGTATAAGTTATTATATTAATTTATTACTTACTTTTTTTAACTGGTGTTTGGTCCAGAAATGCTAGAACTGGTTCAACTGAAGTTGAAGGATTTTCCTTTATCAAGCAATCACTGTCATTGTCCAGATCTTGAATTGAAGAGATGTTACTCAAGCCACTGATAGTAGATGATTCATTTGAATCCTGCTCAGACTCGTTGTTTTCAGTGGTACTAAGTATAGTGGGGTTTTTCATTATCAGTATCCAGCAGTTCACACACAACAATGAGTCTTTTTTTCACTCTTCCAGCACATTTTTCAACAAGTACATCAGTCACTTTTCTAAGATTGATTGTTATGCGTTTCTTGTGTTTTTGAATAGGGTCCTGGCAGTATTTCAAGTGCCGAACCATTGTATTTTGATCTGTAAAGATATAGGATTTACAATTAGGTAATATATATTTTTTAGAAAATATATAGCTATACACACTTAATATTTTAGGCCTTGATAGTCTCTGAGGCTCATTAAAACACCATACCCCCAGCCACCCACAGTGCTGGCTGGAACTGTACTAACCTGTAGACAAGGAATTTTGCAACTATCTGTGTTGATTCTGCACTTAGACAAGTAGCAACATGTTTCAACAGGTTTGTTTAGGCTACATGTGAGCTTAGTCTTCCCCTTTCACTATTATAACTATTATTGCCAGTGTAGATTAGCAGTGAAATACAATTTTTATTAAATTCTTGGAGCTTGAGGTCAAATTGATAGCTAAGATATAAAAATTCCTTGAAATGACAAGCAATTTATAAATATGGTGTTCACTTATAAGTTAGTTACATGAAAAGTACCAACATAAACAAATTTTTTATGATTGTTTCTATTAGTCAAGAACTCTGACTTTGTTTTTTATATCTATAAAAAATGTAATTTTAATTTCTATAGGTCAAATTATGAGCTTGTGTGAAAAAATAGGTAGAATTGACGCACAACTTATGAATATGGTGTTCACTTATATGTTAGTTACATGAAAAATACTAACAAACAAACTTTTTTTTGCTGATTCTAATAGCCAATGCCTATGCCTTAATTTTTTACATTTAAAAAAAATATTCTCATTTGATACCCCAGAGGTCAAATCGTGACCTCAAATTTTGGTTACAGTGTAACTTTTTTATTTTTCAACCTAGAGTTCTAAAACTTGCATATTTGGATTCCTTGTCGTTTTCTGATTCTAAATATATATACTTTTATATAATTATGACAATTATTACCCAAGTTATGGCTCGCCAAATGTTTAGTAACCTCGCGAGTGACCTCAAATTGCCTGAGGTCATATCTCTTGAACCGTTGGTCGGATTGATCTTATAATTTCAGAAATGGATTCAGGGCTCACAAACTCCCTATAAACCAAATTTCAGCAAAATATGAGAGATGAGGGTGTTAATTTCAATTTTTTTTGGTTGATCTGACAGAGAATGACCCATTCACATTATCAAGGAGGAACAGAAAATAGACAGAGATTACAAAGTAAATGAGTTAAATAGACAACCAAAAAAATTCACTATCGGCACCTCAAATTAAAGGCCTTAAAGCCCTCTAAAGATTTTTTCTATTGATAACAATCTGTAGGCTGATAAATTACTAAATATAAACGAAGTATATAGATGAAATTAGACAAAAAAACAATACAGAGAAAAATTATTATAATGGTTATTAACACTAATATTTAATTAAAGCAGGCAATTAATTGGCAAGAATTTAATGAAAAACAAATAGATAACGTAGATAACAAATAGATAACAATCTGTAGGCTGCTAAATTACTAAATATAAAAGGACTATATAGATGAAATTAGACAAAACAACAGGCCACAAAACAAAAATTATTATAATGGTTATTAACACTAATATTTAATTAAAGCAGGAAATTAAACAGCCAGAAATTAATGAAAACAAAGGGAATGGTGCCATCATCTTACAAAAAATTTTTCTACAAACAGACTGGAAAAATTGTTTTCCCAAAAGCAACCCAGTTGAAAAGTCCAATAAACCCTCCAGCAACCAAAGATTATACCTGAAAGAAATATTACAATTAAAATAGAGACATAAGAATGTTAACAGTTCTTACAATATTTATTTATTTATTTAACCAGGGCAAACCATTAAGGGGCAAGAATGCAGTCAAGAAAACAGTAGGCCCTTCGCCAGCTTTCTGACAATGCACGAATCTAATATATACAACCCAGGACTAATATTAAGGACCAAATCCGCATTATTCTTGATCACACTTGATTCCAGTATATTTCTGCGAACAATAGATTTACTAAACCTTAATTTGGAAGCATTTTTCCAATCAATGGGATGATTAGTATCTCTTACGTGAATGAAAATGGCGTTAGATTCCTGGCCACTTCTTATACTGTATTGATGCTGTTTAATACGTAACTCAAGGGTCTTACCAGTTTGGCCAATGTAAAATTTATTACATATTGTGCAAGGGATTTTATATACACAACCATGTTCACTTAACGGGGAGTTCTTAATCAATGAATTCTTAATTACATCTAAATTTTTTAACGCAATATTTACGTTAAAAGTCCTCAGCAGATTCGGCAGATCAAGGAAATTTTCTCTGAATGGTAACACTAAAACTAAAATCTTATCCTTTACTTCGTCCTGGTAGAGGATCTATTAGTGTTTCTTTCGGAAGAATTGGTTAATCATAATTTGCCATTACCTGTGGCTACAATTATAGAATTAATTAAGCTGTGTATAGTAGACTCAAAATTTGTGTTCAATAATGAATATTTTAGGCAGAAATTTGGTATGGCGATGGGAAACCCTCTCTCCCCCATTTTGAGTAACTTATATATGGAGTTTTTTGAAAGTAAGTTATTAAGGAAGATTCTGCCAAATTATGTTCCATGGTTTAGATATGTGGATGATGTTCTTTGTCTTTGGCCAGTGACTTTAAATCTCAATGAATTCTTACCCAAACTTAATAATTTAACTCCCTCTATCAATTTTACAGTTGAAATAGAAAAAGATTCTTCGATCCCTTTTTTAGATGTTTTAATATATAGGTCTGGAAAAAAGTTTAAGTACAATATTTACAGAAAACCCACTAATAATTGTTCCTATATACATTATTATTCTGATCACCACATTAATGTAAAACGATCCGTTCTTTCTACTTTGTTCCTAAGAGGTCTACGAATTTGTAGCCCAGAGTTCATTGACGACGAAATTAGTAAAATATACAAAATTGCTTTTGATTTAAAATACCCAAAGAACTGCATAGATAAGTCCTTAAAAATGGCAAAGAAAATGTTCTACGAAGTAAAGGATAAGATTCCTTATAACACAAAAAATGTTTTAGTGTTACCATTGAGAGAAAATTTCCTTGATCTGCTGAATCTGCTGAGGACTTTTAACGTAAATATTGCGTTCAAAAATTTAGATGTAATTAAGAATTCATTGATTAAGAACTCCCCGTTAAGTGAACATGGTTGTGTATATAAAATCCCTTGCACAATATGTAATAAATTTTACATTGGCCAAACTAGTAAGACCCTTGAGTTACGTATTAAACAGCATCAATACAGTATAAGAAGTGACCAGGAATCTAACGCCATTTTCATTCACGTAAGAGATACTAATCATCCCATTGATTGGAAAAATGCTTCCAAATTAAGGTTTAGTAAATCTATTGTTAGCAGAAATATACTGGAATCAAGTGTGATCAAGAATAATGCGGATTTGGTCCTTAATATTAGTCCTGGGTTGTATAAATTAGATTCGTGCATTGTCAGAAAGCTGGCGAAGGGCCTACTGTTTTCTTGACTGCATTCTTGCCCCTTAATGGTTTGCCCTGGTTAAATAAATAAATATTATTGTAAGAACTGTTAACATTCTTGTGTGTCTATTTTAATTGTAATATTTCTTTCGTGTATAATCTTTGGTTGCTGGGGGGGTTTATTGGACTTTTCAACTGGGTTGCTTTTGGGAAAACAATTTTTCCAGACTGTTTGTAGAAAAAAAAAATTTTAATATTCTGTAAGATGATGGTACCATTCCCTTTGTTTTCATTAATTTCTGGCCGTTTAATTTCCTGCTTTAATTAAATATTAGTGTTAATAACCATTATAATAATTTTTGTTTTCTGTACTGGTGTTTTGTCTAATTTCATCTATATAGTCCTTTTATATTTAGTAATTTAGCAGCCTACAGATTATGTTATCTATTTGTTTTTCATTAAATTCTTGCCAATTAATTGCCTGCTTTAATTAAATATTAGTGTTAATAACCATTATAATAATTTTTGTTCTCTGTATTGTTTTTTTTGTCTAATTTCATCTATATACTTCGTTTATATTTAGTAATTTAGCAGCCTACAGATTATGTTATCAATAGAAAAAATCTTTAGAGGGCTTTAAGGCCTTTAATTTGAGGTGCCGATTGTGAATTTTTTTGCTTGTCTATTTAACTCATTTACTTTGTAATCTGTCTATTTTCTGTTCCTCCTTGATAATGTGAATATATCATGAAAGCGCTCAGACTTTGTGTTTCCTTTTCCCTGTGGTTGTTTGCTTATTAATAAGATGACGTGTTATTTTGTGATTTTAGTGCATACTACATATATATACATAGTGTGTATATATATATATATATATTGTTATGACAACTATAGATAGTGTACTTGCTCACATGCTCCTAGCACAAGAATATAAATATTTAGTTATTCCAATAAAGCAGTAAATAGATCAAAAGTGTTTTATTTTGTCAGCTACCATTAAGGACCATAGGGACACACATGTCCCACAAAATATCTGATAATCTATTGAACATACAAGTAAATGGATAGCAAATTCGTTTCTAGCATATCCAAATTACCAGAAATAACTATCTTTTGCAAATAAATCTCCCCTCAAAACCATGTGGTCCTCAAAGGGTTAAAGTAAATATTATTTTCATAAATTCAACAATAATTCTTTTTATAATATACATTACAATTGGTATTTTTCCATTACCCTGAAAAATATAATCCAAAAAGTGCTTGGTCCAGACCCCTTTTGGTATAATGGGATTTTGCTCTATTCCCAACTTAAAATTAACCAATTTTTGTAAATTTATATGGTTATCAGAGGTATCACTTCATGTAACATTCCGAACTGAATCAACCTTGTAAGAAACATTCTAACCCATTTAATTTTCACAGTGGGACCCTAATACAAACAAATAGGAAAGTTCTCCTAAGGAATTATTTCAAAATTAAATTTAGAAATGACTGAAAAGATAATACAGGGTGTCCGAGAATTATCTGTACAATATTTGGCTGTTATTAAAAGTCAACCATGAAGTGTAGAAATTCCAGTGTTGTCTCATTTTACAGAGAATCTCATTAAGTTTTTTCTGATACCAAGTTTTGACAAGTTTTTTAGAAATTCCAGTGTGTCCGAAAATTATCTGTACAATTTCATCTTTTAATAAAATTCTTGATAACACACTTACAATTCTTAAACAAGATTATTTAGAATCTGTATTTTCAAAAGTTTCTTTTATTAAAGTAACGTTGTTACAAACATTCGATATGTGCACCATCAGTGATTCGCAAAACATCCAATCGATAATCCAAATGTTGCCATGTACGCTGCAGCATATCCACATCAATTCGCTCAATAGCAGCTGTGATTCTTGCTTTTAAATCATCAATGTCTGTCACCCGCGTATTGTAAAGAAAAACTTGTCAAAACTTGTTATTAGAAAAAACTTAATGAGTTTCTCTGTAAAATGGGACAACACTGGAATTTCTACACTTCATGGTTGACTTTTAATAACAGCCAAAAATTGTACAGATAATTCTCGGACACCCTGTATACAAATTCACTTTGTCATCACATATATCAATATACCTTGCTTTTCAAATTCAAAGCAAAAATATGCAAATCATAAAGTTTCTGTTTCTTTATGTGGTAGTAACATCTTATTAACCCATTAGTGCCGAAAGTTGATCTACTGTGATGATTTTGCTGAAAATTCAAACATAGGCTAATAAAAGGGATGTAAATGACTACGCAGAGTTTTATTTTCAAATCTTTATTAGTTACCATGATATAAGGTGTCTGTTTTAACGGATGCCAGGCACTAGGCGGATAGGAACTAAATAGTTGTCATTTGTGCTTAGAAGACATTACAATTCTCTGTTCATAAAAATGATTACACTGAAATCACCAAATGCAATGGCTGATATTTATGTACACAAAAATATATTTATATAATAAATATAATACATACATACACAAAATGCAGTGGCTATTTGTTAGTATGATATTGAAATTAGCTTCAATTAGTAATCAGTATCATTTTTGTGCTACTGGACATGATATGCTTCGAAGCATTTTAGATGAAGCCCTATGTCACACTGTTTGCACTGAAAGTGACTTTTTCCAGCGCAATGCTTGCATCTTCTTTCTTTTTCAATGTATACTATCCAGTGTCCAATGTTATCATAATGACCTATATTTGCCAAATGTGAGGACATTCTTTTACCTTGAAGCTTTGGAGTACTGTGTGTGTTCATTGGAGAAAGGGTTTCATTGAAAGAGTATGATTGTGTGTCCGGCTTTGTTCATCAAAATGCATGAATTATTTATGGAAACATATCATGTAGGAGAATATCAGTCACCATCACTTCCTCTGTCTAATCCAAATTTGGTATGTGCCAACATTTTGATCCATCTGATCAACAAATTCCATGTACTTATTATAATTTTGAATGAGGACATTCTTTTACCTTGAAGCTTTGGAGTACCATGTGTCTTCATTAGAGAAAGGGTTACATTTTCAATAAATTGAGAGAGAGAGTGATTGTGTGTCCAGCTTTGTTCATCAAAATGCATGAATTCTTTACGGAAACATATCATGTAGGAGAATATCAGTCACCATCACTTCCTCTGTCTAATCCGAATTCGGTATGTGCCAACATTTTGATCCATCTGATCAACAAATCCCATGTACTTATTATAATTTTGAATGGATTCAGGCTGTGGCATTTTAACATATTTCTTCTCCATTCTATCCCATCTTTCTGTTGAACTTATTTTCTCAGTTTCAAAGTTCAACACTAAAATGACATTATTATTGTCCTTCCACTTTATAATAATAAAGTCATCTGATACTCTGTAATCAGAGAAGCTTCATACGGCCTTCTTCATTTCAGATTTTGATTTCAGTGGACACTTCTCTATTCTGTTTTCTCTGCAAGTTCCTGATGCACAACTACCTTGTTTAGATAGCTCATCAATGAGGCTAAGACCAGTAAAGTAATTGTCAAAGAACACTTTATAACCAGCATCATTAGGCACACGAGCTTCAGACACAAGCTACAACACAACACTGCCACTAACACCAATCTTTTTTGTCAGTTGTTGATGTTTGATTTGAATTCTTTCCCATGTAGATATCAAAAGAATGCAAGTATCCATTCTTTGAACACAGGGCCCACATTTTGAAGCCAAATCTGATCGGCTTACCTTTGATAAATTGTTTTTGCATAGTATTTACTGTAATATGGTATGCTCTCGTCTACAGATAGATGTTCTTCTAAACCACCATGCTGAAGAAACTTTTCCTGTAAATGATCAAACAATGGCCTGAGCTTATAGGCTCAATCATCAGTTTGGTTTATATTGTCAGCCAAATAAATGTTCCTAAGTATTGCTTCGAATCTATCTCTCCTCATATGTTTGGACAGTAGTTTTGGTACAGTGTCCTCAGATGACCAATATTTTTTTTATTTGGGAGAGGGCAGTGCGCAGAGAGCAATAAATCTGCAATAAATACAAATAATTCAGCCTGATAAATTTAGATTACAATTATTTTGAGCATCATAACTATTGCTTTGTTCAATTAGTAATATGTTATAATGTTTCAGACCAACAAAAACCCTAGGATCCACTCATGGCTAGTCTACCTAACTGTGTTCGTAATCGTGTATTGTGTATGTCCTCCGTGGAGGCGGAGGGGACCTACAATTTTACGTGGGTTCCGAACCACAAAAACATAAGAAATTTACGTAAAAACTGCCGGTAAATTGGCAACAACCAATTTTTACGAAACTAAATAATTAGCAATTTAAAACTAAAGATAGAATCTCTTGATCCAGAGGATCAAGTCATAATAGACTACTATCCACAAATATGTTACAATCTATATCTATTTATAACGGACATGCAAATATATCATATCCAAAGAATCCAGTCAATTTCATTACAGTATCCATCAAGTCATGGTCCATATCGATTGCGAACCAAGTCAAAATTTACAACCATATACATTACAATATATTCACTTCGGAGGAAAAGTGTAGGTGTGGCTGTAAAGACTGTACAGTAATGTAGAAATGTGTGTGCACCCATTTTGGGTCTCCCATTTAAAGGTGTTTGTGGGGCAAGTGAAGATCATGAGTTTCTCAATACCTCACAGTACTATGGGGGGCACCGCTCGGCAGAGTAATCTCTTTAAATAGGGAGTGTAAGGACACAGAGTATCCCCTAACCCAAGATGCTGCCTCCCTATATCCCAAAACACTTGTGTTGAGCTGTGGGATCTATCCCCACAAAGCCTTAATTTTACTACCTTAAACTATACCCTTTCTATCACCATATGCGTCTAATCGATTTTTAAATATGTTTAAAGACGTGCTACTAATTACTTCTACCGGCAAACTATTCCAGCTATTTACTATTCTATGTGTAAAAAAGTTTTTCGCAACAGCTGTCTCAAACCTTCTACTTGTCAACTTACACCCGTTATTTCTAGTCCTATTATATTGAGATATTTCGAAAAAGCTATCTCTATCTACGTTATCAAACACATTCATAATTTTGAAAACCTGGATTAGATCACCCCTTAACCTCCTAGTCTCGAGTGTTGTCAATATTAACTCCTTAAGCCTATCCTCGTATGACTTTGACCTAAGAGGAACTATAATATCGCGCGATTTGTACTCAAAACGTGAGCTATAAAACCTAACACTTTGTTCGCCTTATTGACCGCTGCTGTACTTTGTTTCGCTACTTTTAAATCACCAGTGACTATAACGCCTAAATCTTTTTCCTGCTCTACGCTTGCTAAATCTTTCCCTGACATACTATACACAAAATTACCGTTACGCGAACCTATATGCAAAATTTTGCACTGATCAATGTTAAATCTCATTTGCCATGTGACTGACCAATCAACGATTTTATTCAGATCTTCCTGAATTTTACCTCTATCTTTGTCATTAATTGCCCTACCACCCAGCTTCGTGTCATCCGCAAACTTTGAAACTGTACTGACTAGGCCGACATCTAAATCGTTAATATATATAAGAAAAAGCAAGGGGCCCAATACAGAACCCTGAGGAATGCCACTCGCTACATTAGCCCAACACGACTCCGCTCCATCAATGACCACCCTCTGTTTCCTGCCTCACAACCACTCTTCTAGCCAATTTATTACTACACCCCTGATTCCATGAGCCTTAGTTTTTTCAAGGAATCTTTTGTGCAGCACGGTGTCAAACGCTTTTTGAAAATCTAAATACACTACATCAACCACCCAATGTCTATCGTAAATGTCAACCACGCTTTGGAAAAATTCTAAAAGATTAGTTAAGCAAGATTTGTTTTGCCTAAATCCATGCTGCGTATTTCTAACTAGCTTATGCACTTCTAAGTGTTTGACTATACGATCCCTAATTATTGATTCCAGTAGCTTACCTACAACAGACGTTAAACTGATTGGCCTATAATTTCCCGCCGCACCTTTATCGCCTTTCTTAAAGATAGGTGTTACATTTGCTAACTTGAAATTATCTGGTACGCACCCCTCAGAAATAGACGCATTAAAAATCTTTGTTAGCGGCACAACAATGCTATCTTTTAATTCTTTAAGTTGTATGGGATATATGGAATCCGGCCCCAGTGATTTACGCGTTTTCATTTTATCAATATAGCGCGTTACCTCCCCTTCACTAACCACTATATTATCCAAAATATTACCATTATCAAAAGGTATTATGTCTGTGACTGTAGGGAAATTTGTTACATCTTCTATAGTAAAAACTGACGTAAAAAATTCGTTTAGCAAGGTAGCCATTTCCTTTTTTTCAGAAACTAGATCTCCATTTACATTTTTCAAAGGCCCCAAGACAGTTTTTACTGGATTTCTATTACTGATGTATTGAAAGAATCGCTTGGGGTTTTCTTTGCCATCACAAGCTATGGAGATTTCAAATTCGCGCTTGGACTTTTTTATTACACTTTTCGCTTCACGCCTTAGAGATATGTAGTTGTTTCGTAACAACAGATTATCTTTGTCGCACTTATATAGCTTATAAGCCCTATCTCTACTCTTTATAATGTCTCCTACTCTAGAAGTAAACCATAAGGGCTTGTTGTTTACTTTCGCATGCTTAATTTTGTATAGTACACATTCCTCATTTATAGTCCTAAATACCGTTTCGAACGATTCCCACATTAGTTTTGTGTTGGAGTTCCCCATCACGTTTTCCCAATTGACGTGTGACAATTTATTTTGAAATTTACTAAAGTCTGCGTGCTGGAAGTTAGGAATTTTAGTCGAGTTAGCTGGTTTCAAGTGACTTACTGAGAGGACAAACTCTACCATATTGTGATCGCTTAAACTCTACCATAAAAAAGCTGAAAAAATTTGATGGGTGAAGAACAAGTTTTTGATTGTTCAGATATTTCTTTTGGTCAACAATCAGTTGTGTGGGATATTGCAGGTTTAATTTTCCTCCATTTTCTAATCATTATCTTTTTTTGATGGTCTTTCATCGTATGTATCTAATACATTTTGATCACTTGAATATCGAGTATCCGCATTGGCTTTCAAGACTCCTTTCTTCAAACAGATTGAATTGCCAGTGGCTTCATCATCTGAATGGTCACTGTCACTATCTGACAATTCATCAGTATTGGGAAGTCCCATGTAAACATTACCACCTGTATCTAGGTCCTCTAGAATAGCCAAAGCTTCAGCAGTTGTCACTCTGAAAAAAAAAATGCAAATGTCACAAAAGGTAAAAAATTAACAAATAACTAATAAATAAATAATAAACAAAATAGTAATTAACTAATAAACAAAATATCAATTTAGTTTCGCCAAATTTAACACAGAAAACATTTCTTGTAGAGTTCATTGAAAATGGACACTTCAAGGTGAAACAAAATTATGTGGTTTCATCATCTAGAGCAGTCTTTCCTTCATTCGTGTTTTATCGAGTGTCCAGTGTTACCAATTGAATAAGTGGTTTTCGTTGGTGTCTAAAAAAAAAAAAAAATGTTTGGTGCATTCTTAACTAAATTACTTTGTGTTACTAATCATTCATTAGTGAATATATTTCACATATTGACTTTATTCATTACTATATTATTTGATTAAACCAAGGCAAGTGCATGTGGCTTGCCTTGTTTGTTTCCCGAATCTATTATTACACAAGGTTTCATAAGGTTGAAATTCCCTTGGTTTGCCTTTTTTGTTTTTCAAATTTTCCCTTCCTTCGGGGGATCAAGTAGAGTGTGGTCACCCACCATGGGAAAAAGGAAAAACAGAGAGAAAAAAGTCAGTCGAACAGTGGACAGATAAGTATTATTAATACTTTTTCTTTTACAGATCTTTCATCGGTAGCTTAATTATATATTCATTTAGTATAAATTTGGTACAAGAACCTGTTTCTGCATTTCAAGAACATTTTTGCGGGTTTGCGCAGGTGACAGCACAATAAGCACGCTGTAGATCTACATTATAATTTATTAATTTCCAAATGCTCATTTTTTGGTTTTGGTTTTTTGACTAATTAAAAGCATGCCCCCACCCCCATCAAGTACTTGCAGTTGCTGTGAAGGGAAATTTGCCACTTACGCGTTTACAATGGCTAATAATAATGAACAGTTTGCAGGTGGTGCTCAACCATGGAAATGCTGAGGCACGAGTTAGAACGTGAGAGGGAGGCCAGAGTGAGGCTTGAAGAAAGTGTGATGCTCCTGATGGCAAAATTAGAATCCCTTGCAACTCCAGTTATGACCCCTCATGCCTCAGTTTCTACTAATAATATAAATAGTACTAATAGCCCTCTCTCTTCCCCTAGTTCCCAGCCCTTCGTTTGAGTGCGTAATGGAGCCCCATTGCGAAAACCTAAGACTTGTCTACCAGCAATAACAAACAATAAGTTTTCTGTTTTAAGTTTTGGAGATGCTGATGAACTGGAAATATGACTCATTGGCAATTCCATTGTTCAAGGGCAGTTTGAGGAATTCTGTGGGAGAAACCCTCATCGTAGGCACCGTTACTGCTACCTTGGTGCAAGGGTGGAGGATATAACTAATAGTGTTGACCATTTTACAGACAGTACCACCGAGGACACAATGTGTGTTATTCATGTCAGTACTAATAACATTTTAAATTCTAGATCGGAAGAACTGCTGGCTAGGTACAGGGACTTACTAGAGCAACTAAAGGAAAAACTAATAAGATTGTTTTAATAGGTATACTTCCTTGAATTATCCAATGTAATGATTTCTACAGCAAGGTGACCTATATCAACAATAACCTAAAGTCTCTTTGCCAACAGGAAGGAGTGCAAATTTTTGGAACAGTTTCTACGGCAGGAGGGACTTGTTCCTTGGAGATGGACTTCATCTTAATGACATTGGAGCTGCGCGTCTAGGAAGACTTTCATAATACTGTCTCTTCTTTTCAGACTGCCATAACTCAAATGGTCCCAGCATAAATTCCACAAATTTCCCCTGCGCTCGCAGAGGTGTCGCAATTACAAACAATTTGAAGGTTCTATCCTTAAATGCTCGTAGCCTACAAAATAAAATTGATTTTTTTCTTTAAATGCTTGTAAAGACTATGATTTAACTGCGATAAATGAATCATGGCTTAGCACTGAAACACGTGACTTTGTAGGGGAGTATCAAATTAGAGGTTATAAACTTTTTGTTAAAAACAGAATAGGTAGCGAGGAGGTGGTGTTATGTTGTATATCAAGATAATATTGCGAACGTTATAGAAGTAAAGCACACAATTCCAGAACCGATAGATTCAACTATAGCAGAACTTAAATTGAACGATTTCAAACTTCTTGTCGCAGTTATATATAGGCCCCCTAATCAAACAGCTGATACAGACAAAGGGTTATATCATGAACTAAAGAGAATAATAGGTAGTGAGCAGGCTTTAGTTATGGGTGACTTTAATTATGTCAACGTGAATTACGATACAATGCAGGGAGATGCAGAAGGTAATCATTTAGTTAATTTTCTTGAGGATAGCTTTTTTAATCAAAAGGGTGGGGAGCCTACGAGGTTGGACAGTATTTTAGAATTAGTAATAACTACAGATGATAGGCTAATTACTAATCTTCAAGTAATAGAACTGTTAAGCAATAGCGATCACAATATGGTAGAGTTTGTCCTCTCAATAAGTCACTCAAAACCAGCTAACTCAACTAAAATTCCTAACTTCCAGCATGCAAACTTTTGTAAATTTTGAAATAAATTGTCACATGTCAATTGGGAAAACGTAATGGGGATCTCCAATGCAAAACTAATGTGGGAATCGTTTGAAACAGTATTTAGGACTATAAATGAGGAATGTGTACCATACAAAATTAAGCATGTGTAAGTAAACAACAAGCCCTTGTGGTTTACTTCTAGAGTAGGAGACATTATAAAGAGTCGAGATATGTAGCCTATAAGCCCTAAGTGGGATAAAGACAATTTGTGGTTACGAAACAACTACACATCTCTAAGGCGTGAAGTGAAAAGTGTAATAAAAAGTCCAAGCATGAATTTGAAATCTCCATAGCTCGTGATGGTAAAGAAAACCCCAAGCAATTCTTTCAATACATCAACAACAGAAATCCAGTAAAACATGTCTTGGGGCCATTGAAAAATGTTAATGGAGATATAGTTTCTGAAAACAAGGAAATGGCTACCTTGCTAAACAAATTTTTTACATCAGTTTTTACTATAGAAGATGTAACGAATATCCCTATGGTCATAGACATAATACCTTTTGGTAATGGTAATATTTTGGATAATATTGTGGTTAGTGAAGGGAAGGTAATGCGCTATATTGATAAAATGAAAATGCATAAATCACTGGGGCTGGATTCCATATATCCCATACAACTAGAAGAATTAAAAGATACCATTGTTGTCACTAACAAAGATATTTAATGCGTCTATTTCTGAGGGGTGCATACCAGATAATTTCAAGTTAGCAAATGTAACACCTATCTTTAAGAAAAGCGATAAAAGTGCTGCAGGAAATTATAGGCCAATCAGTTTAATGTCTGTTGTAGGTAAACTACTGGAACCAATAATTTGGGGTTGTATAGTCGAACACTTAGAATTGCATAACTTAGAAAAACGCAGCATGGTTTTAGGCGAAACAAATCTTGCGTAACTAATCTTTTAGAATTTTTTCAAACCGTGGTTGATGTTTAAAATAGTCATCCGGCGGTTGATGTAGTGTATTTAGATTTTCAAAAAGTGTTTGACACCGTACCACACAAAAGACTCCTTGAAAAAACTAAAGCTCAAGGAATCAGGGGTGTAGTAATAAATTGGATAGAAGAGTGATTGCGAGGTAGGAAACAGAGGGTGGTCGTTGATGGAGCAGTCTTGTTGGGCTAATGTAGCGAGTGGCATTCCTCAGGGTTCTGTATTGGGCCCCTTGCTTTTTCTTATATAAAGGGTGTCAGGAAATGATTGCCCCCCCCCCCTGTACAGAAGAAACTGAAAGAAATAGAAAAAAACAGACAAAACCACGCGAAAGAGCGTTTAATTTTGAATAAAAAACACTTGTTTTAATATCGGGTGTTGCCCCCATTTGCAGCTCTGACGGCCATTAATCGACGGGGGTATGATCCCAGAAGTGTCTCAAAGAGATCGGTATCATGACTCATTTCTTCAAGGACTTCGTTGATCTTTGCAGTCATAATTTCTGTTGAATACCAATTCTGAATGGGTTGTTCCAGCATTAAGGACTCCACCCGATCCTTCATGATGGATCCGACATGTTCACAGACATTAAGATCGGGAGAATTGCCAGGCCATTCATTATTTCCGAAAAAATCAATGTTATTGTCCTTAAGCAGTTGTTGAGTCGCAAGTGCTTTCATACAGGGGGCTTTGTCGTGAAGAAAGGTTGCCTGTTCAACATCCAAAACACACTCGGGGTCTTTCAAAAACGGAATTACATGTTGGGCTAAAATTACATTTCGAAAATAAGGCCCATCCCAACTGGTTCCTCTTGGTTTGATAACCCAGATGAGCTTCCAATAGAGAACATAATGAAAACACCCACACATGCTGGATTTTTTACTATTTCTCGATACTTCTGGTCGTCTGGGACTTCATCAGGAGTTGTTGCCCAAACCCGATCATTCTGAAAATTTGGTTTTCTGGAGACATAAACGAAGAATTCATCGCTGACAACCAAGTGAAGGAAATCGTCTTCCGTCCATTCCTCAAGATAATCACAAAACCATAGCCGATCTTCAATATTAAGATCACTCTTCCGTGGCTTAGCTATTTCATGCCAAGCACTCAAGCCTTGGCGAACTCGAAATTGATGCACAAGTTGCTGATTGACCATCTTACCACGACGGATAAGTATCTCTTTCGCTACCTCAGAGCAGCTCTTCTTTCGGCGCGGTGATGCAGCAAGCACAATGTCTTTCGATTCTTGAGATAATTTCTCCGGTCTTCCTCCTCGAAATTCTGTTTCACAATCTTCAGGATTCTTATTCCAATTCCTTTTGACAAAGTCTTCTGATCTTTTTAATCTCTCAGCCACCCAGTGTCGAGTTATGAAAGTTGCACCAGCTTCTTTTGCTTCACGAAATGTGACAGCTCGAATGCGGTCAAGAACTCGCTTTTTCTCTGAATCGTTCAAAATAGATGATGCCATGGTTTCTGTGGGGAAAAAAATGGTAAGAATTAAAATCACAGGAATAGAATATAATGGTTTTTATTCAGATTTTAACGCTCTTTCAAGTGGTCTCGCCAGTTTTTATCTATCTCTTCTAGTTTTTGCTCTACAGGGGGGGCAATCATTTCCTGACACCCCGTATATTAATGATTTAGATATCGGCCATCAGTACAGTTTCAAAACTTGCGGATGACACGAAGCTGGGTGGTGAGGCAATAAATGATGAAGATAGAGGTAAAATCCAGGAAGATCTGAATAAAATCATTGATTGGTCAGTCACATGGCAAATGAGATTTAACGTTGATAAGTGCAAAATTTTACATATAGGTTCACATAAAGGTAATTTTGTGCATAGTATGTCAGGGAAAGAGTTAACAAGCATAGAGCAGGAAAAAGATTTAGGAGTTATATTTACTGGTGACTTAAAAGTAGCGAAACAAAGTACAGCAGTGGTCAATAAAGGGAACAAAGTGTTAAGTTTTATAGCTCGAATTTTAAGTACAAATTGCGCGATATTATATTTCCTTTTTATAAATCATTAGTTACACCCCATTTGGAGTATGCAATCCAATTTTGGAATCCACATATGCGCAAAGATATAGACAAAACCAAAAGTTCAAAGGCGAGCAACTAAGATGATTCCGTCGCTTAGGTCAAAGTCATACGAGGATAGGCTTAAGGAGTTAAAATTGACTACACTTGAGACTAGGAAGCTAACGGGTGATCTAATCCAGGTTTTCAAAATTATGAATGGGTTCGATAACGTAGATAGAGATAGCTTTTTCGAAATATCTCAATATAATAGGACCAGAAATAATGGGTGTAAGTTGACAAGTAAAAGGTTCGAGCCAGCAGTTGCCAATAACTTTTTTATGCATAGAATAGTAAATAACTGGAATAGTTTGCCGGTAGAAGTAATTAGTAGATGTCTATAAACATGTTTAAAAATCAATTACATGCATATGTTGATAGATTGGGTATAGTTTAAGGTAGTAAAATTAAGGCTTTGTGGTTCGGAACCCACGTAAAATTGTAGGTCCCCTCCACCACCACCGAGGACATGCACAATACACAATTATGAACACAGTTAGGTAGACCAGCCATGAGTGGATCCTAGGGTCTTTGTTGGTCTGAAACATTATAACATTATATAACTACACTAAGGAACAACATTTTTGTTTCTTGAAAACTATTTGGTGTTCCTTATAGAACTTTTGATGCTGATTCCAAATATGGTTTCATAATTTTTCTATCACCCATAGTTTTCAAGAAAATAATATTTCCATTTACTCAGAGTTTTCCCAAAATATTAGTTAAAATTAAGTGTACTAATTTAATTTTACTTTCTTTTTTTTTCCGGGTTAACTATATTTAATAGTATTTTTTGCATTAAAAAAAATAGCTATTTAAACAAACAAATTGGTTTTTCATTCCAAAAAGTTTTCCATGATTTCAATAATTTTCCACCAGCATGAATCGAAACTGTATTAATCCCAGAGATACATTTTGCTACATATGTGGAGAACTGACCATAATGGCACAGAGGAAGACGATGACCCCACTCGTGAAGAAGGCTTACAAACTTTATTTTGGATGTAAGGTAGGCAACCAAGACAAATCCTGGGCACCTCATATCTCATGCATTTCCTGTGCCATCACTCTTAGGGGTTGGATTAAAGGTACCCGCAAATCTATGCCATTTGCCATACCAATGATTTGGAGAGAGCCCAAGGATCACCTAACAGATTGCTATTTTTGTATGACTAACATTTCAGGATTCTCTGCCAAAAATAAACATAAAATTCAATACCCAAATCTTGCATCTGCCATGAGACCAGTACTACATGACGACGATAACCCAATTCCAACTCCCCCAAAGTCATGGACACTGGATGAAGAGTCTGAAGTTGAACCAATGGAAATTGATGACACTAAAGATACAGACTTTCAGCAACCTGAATCAAATAAACCACGTATGATAACGCAAGTTATGCTGAATGATCTCGTGAGAGATTTGGACCTTCCGAAAAAGAAAGCGGAATTATTGGGCTCCTGGTTACGTGAATGGAATTTGCTGGCAAAAGATACAAGCATATTGGCATTCTGCACTTGCCAAAAAGATCTGATGTAGTATTTCTCCTCATCAGGTGGTTTATGCTACTGTAATAACTAGGGCAGTCAAAAGTTGACCGAAAAAATTAAGAAAGTTGACCTTACGAATTGAAAAAATTGACTTATAAAGTTGCCTGTACTTTCAATAATAAAAACGATACTTTAATTACTTATTCTTCCTCTTCTACATCAGTTGACCGATTGTGGTAAATTATGAAGTATTTGCCGACATTTTCTGGCAAAAAATTGCGATCCTTACTTAATAATTTATTAAGCATGGAGAAAGATCTCTCTACAGCGGCAGTTGTTGTTTGACATTGCAAAAGCTGACCATAAACTGTTGGTGAGATTTCAGGTCTACTGAGGTTAATTATTTCACAAATACCATTTGTCTTGAGTCTTGTTTCAATGTATTGTTTGACTGAACACACATCTTCGCCAAGGTTAATAGAAGAAATGGTTTCATATGCCTCTCTAATGGTGCAATCGGATGCTTCCATCCTAGTCACTAAGCTAGCAATCAAACTATAATTCATTTTGATTGACATTAGTTGCTTTGGCAGTTTTTCATTAGCAACACTCTCTTTAGCCTTCTGAACAATGATTCCTTCATCTTCAAAATTTTCCACAATTGTCTTCACATTTGGAAAATTGTCTGCATAATAAAAAGCAGCGTTCAGCCAGCTTGCCCAACGTGTTACAATCGGTTCTGAAGGAGTTCCTATTTCAGCAAACAATTCCTTCCTTCTTTTGTTTTTAAGAGTAGAAGCCTTGACACATGCAATTAAAGTGTCAACATCACTATAAAATGCTCTTATTTGCATCGCACAATTATGTAATAGATGCGCAAGACACGTTACATGGAAAAGTCTTGGAACGGACATAACTGAATAAGACAAATACGAGCAGCGAAGTTGCCAGTTAACCAAAACGATGCCAATTTTTAGTTAATTTAATTTTTTATTAAAAAAAATTGACTTTATTTACCTCATTGCTATTTTTTGACCTAACAGGTAAAAGTTGACTTTTGGTTGACCTATTAACTTTGGTAATATACCCCCTACAGGTGTTTTTATTGCATTTTCAGTCGTTTCAGCGAAAAGTGCCCCATAGGAAACAATTTGACTTTATTGACTTTTGACCGCCCTAGTAATAACGTAAATGGACTGCTGTTAGCTCTCGGTCATGAGCACAAATCTGAAGATTGGCATTTATTTATTGACTCTTTGAAGCTAAGCCTCAAGGTTGTACTACTTCACTATGGAAATAAATACCCTTCCATTCCTGTAGGGCACGCTGTCCACATGAAGGAATCTTACGAAAATATGAAATTCATCCTTCAGCAGATTAATTATGACCAGTTTTGTTGGTATATATGTGGGGATTTAAAAGTCATCGCGCTTCTTCTGGGAATGCAGCTCAGTTATACGAAGTTCTACTGCTTCCTTTGTGAATGGGACAGCAGAGCCAGAGATTCGCATTATTTTGTAAAGGATTGGCCACTTCGTCAAAAATGTATCCCAGGACTGAAGAATGTGTCTCATGAACCCTTAGTTGACCCCAAGAAAATATATTTACCACCACTTCACATCAAACTTGGCAGCATGAAAAATTTTGTCAAAGCAATGAACAAGGAAGATGAGGCATTCAAATATTTGAAGAAAAAGTTTTCACAACTTAGCGATGCAAAGATAAAATAAGGGATCTTTGTTGGTCCCCAAATCAGAGAGCTCATGAAAGATCAAAAGTTTGATGATGCCTTGAGAGGAAAAGAAAAAGTGGCATGGGAGGCCATGAAGAATGTTGTCACAAATTTTCTAGGGAACATCAAAGCCTCTAACTATGAAAAAATAGTGCAGGACATGATTGAAGCATATAGGTTATTGGGATGTAATATGTCACTAAAAATCCATTTCTTGCACTCCCATTTAGATTTCTTCCCTGAAAACCTCGGTGACGTAAGCGATGAGCATGGAGAAAGGTTCCACCAAGATATAGCTACTATGGAGAAACACTACCAAGGGAGGTGGGATCCGGCAATGTTAGCTGATTACTGCTGGACATTGATGCGAGAAGCTCCTAATGAAAACTACAAGAGAAAATCAGTGACAAAGAAGTTTTAAGAAGAATATTTTAAATGCCAATCTGCCACTAATATAATTTTTATGAAGTATTTTTACTAACTTCTATACACTTTTTGAATAAATATTAAGATACAAATTTCTCAGTAACCTTGGGTGATAGAGAAATTCTACGGCTATATTCGGAATCAGTGGAAAAAATCCTATAAGACCAACCTGTTCAGGTCCAAGAAACAAAAAAAAAAGTTAAAATTTGTTCCCCAGTGAGCTATCTACTGAAACTACATTATAGAAGTAACAAAATATTCACTTTTTACTAACTTCGTGAAAATACTCTAATTCATGGCAGCCATCTTGATGTTATGATGCTAGTGAAAGAAATGTTGCCAGATGATGGTTGTTTTTTTTTGTTAAATGTAATCACAAAACAATAATTATTGTTATATTATAATGAAATATTCTAAAAACTAAATGCACACAGAAAATAATGCACATTTTTCAGCATCCATTTAAATGGACACCAGGCACTAATGGGTTAATGGAGCATGCACTGTAAATCTGAAACCTCACTTCATAAAACTTTTATACAACTTTTGAGGTATTTCTGCGTATAAATTGCAAACTATCTACCTTTTTCATGCTAGCCTATTGTGAAAAAGGGATACTGCAAAATAATGATTAAATAGATTTCATATACAACTGTTTACCAACTTTTTCACACAGAGAAGCTAGACAATAATAATATAGTGCCACTCACTACTGTGGTGGAGAATAACTATAAGAACTAGACAGATAAGTATCATAATGGCTTACTTTAGCAAAGGTATACTCAAGCAAAACAACAAATGTTTACCTTAATATCGAGTTCATTATCAGGGAAATATGTTTCTTCTCTACCACAAAGATCTATCACCCATTCATCTTTCATCTGATCACTAAATATGGTTTCCTTTTCATCAAAATCAATACACATTTCCGATATCAATTTATTCCTATATTTAAGAAAACTGCCTTATAGTCTATTGAAGCTTTAAAAATGAGTTCATCAGTTTAATGCTTTGATAAATGTATTAATAAATAAAATACCAACCTTATTGAACAATCTCTATAAACCAAAAAATCAAATGAACTTCAAAATGGTCATATTTTCTTTTTCTTGTGGCATGAGTGGCAAACCCACTTAAACCAGGCACGTGCACAGGGAGGGGGAGGGGGGCTTGGGGTGTTTGAGCCCCTGCCCTTTTTCTTCTTCATATCAAAAGTGCCCTTTTAGTCAAAATTCATAAATATATTGATTCGACAAATTTGAATTAATTAGTTATATTTTTATTTAGTTACTGCTACTTCAACAGATTTTCAAAACTAGAATTACTTTGATCTATGATTTTTTTATTAGAATAATAAACTTAACATACCATTACTATTATTTTGTCAATCAGGGAGGGCGTCCCTAGTGGTAACACTGACTGCAGCTGTTCACTGTTGATTGCGTCTCTCGGGTATGTGGGTGTATTGTTTACTGTTTGTTTATTTTACGTTAACCTAAGCTAACTAGTGATTTCTCACTGATAATTATGGTAAGTTGGAATCCAAAGCAGTGCGACATTACTCCAAAAAATATTGTATGACATTACTCGTAAAGTTGGTAAAAACGTCCACGTCCCCTACTAGGCTAGGCCCATCAGTACACCAGTGTGTCAACCTTAGGTTACTATTATTACTATTAGGTTACTATTATTTTGTCAATCAGGGAGGGCGTCCCTAGTGGTAACACTGACTGCAGCTGTTCACTGTTGATTGCGTCTCTCGGGTATGTGGGTGTATTGTTTACTGTTTGTTTATTTTATGTTAACCTAAGCTAACTAGTGATTTCTCACTGATAATTATGGTAAGTTGGAATCCAAAGCAGTGCGACATTACTCCAAAAAATATTGTATGACATTACTCGTAAAGTTGGTAAAAACGTCCATGTCCCCTACTAGGCTAGGCCCATCAGTACACCAGTGTGTCAAACGATAGATTTTGGGTTTTAGTACTGGCATCAATTTCATTAAATTAATAAATGATTTATTAAATAACATATCATAACCTTTTCATTTTTAATATGAAATTGATTTTTTAAAAACAATACAATTTTCAGTAAAAGTGAATAAAAATACCTAGATTATTTATTATAAAACGATGCAATTTTTCCGCAAGGACGACAATTACGGTAGATCCTTCTGCAAGCTAAAAGTCAATATAAGTAAAATTTAATAATAATTGTAAATACACTCCAATATTTCAATATCTTCATATCTTTTGAAAATCTTGCAATAAAAACGCCTTTTTACAACAAATTTTCATTTATTTTCTTTAATCAGCTTTATATACAAAAATAATGCATTGAATTTAATGGAATTTAAGAATATTTACCACATACAATTTTAAAATTTTTCTTTGTGTGTGTATACATATATATATAGCCCATATGGCATTGCGGATTTCATTTTTAAAAATGTTAGGGGGAGTGCCCTTTTTTCAACTGAGACCCTGCCCTTCTGAAAGTCTGTGCACGTCACTGACTTAAACTATATAAGAAAAACAATTTTTCATAACTATTTCTTACCTCCCATTCATCACAGATATTTTCATGGCCAATTGTATCTGTTTTGCAATAATTTGCTTCATAGGAATCAACTTCTTCTTTAATATCAACTTCTTCTTTAATATTCCAATCAATTTCTTTCACATCACACTCACTTTCACCTTTTTCCATTTTGAAACTCTTGACATCAAATGAGTGATGGAAAAAATTTCCTTAACAGGAGTCTCTCTCTTTAGTTAACAGTTCATTATACTGATGGACACAAAATATTCTGAAAATAATAAAACAATCCCTATAGAGAATGTCATTGTAATC
This sequence comes from Bathynomus jamesi, assembly GCA_023014485.1. Taxonomy (NCBI): domain Eukaryota; kingdom Metazoa; phylum Arthropoda; class Malacostraca; order Isopoda; family Cirolanidae; genus Bathynomus; species Bathynomus jamesi. The sequence continues at coordinate 1,026,830 of JAJOZX010000737.1, read as the reverse complement.
CTTGGGGCCTTGGCCTATACTATTAAAATCATGATGGATTTTACTGAGAACAAAATTTTCAAATTAGAAAGTTCTTATTGTTTTTATAGTTTCTTTCAAAGTACTGTATACCTGAACTAATTTAAGAATGGTTTTAACACATGAAGACAAAGTTTTGTGCAGAGCTAATAGCACTAAATCTATTATAAAAATAAAAATGGGATTTACATAACTGGGATAACCAATAAACCTAACCTCCAAGGGAGGTCTATAGTTTATTTTTTAAAATTACTCTTGAAAGCCAATATTCATGGCTGAAGTTTTAATTACCATTTTAATTTTCAGACATGAAATAAAAAACTTTGTTATCTTAAGAGGAATGAAAAACAGTAAATATGTGAAGGTGTATAGGGAAAATTTGTACCTGAATTAAGAAACTGTATAGTCTACATGTATCTGGAATTTTAAGGTGTCGGTTACAATGTCAATGATGCTCATATATAAGCAGGGTTGGCACCAAAGTGGGTAACCCACTCTTGCCCACCTGCCATTTTTTTTTTTTAATACAGTAAGTCCCGAACTTACACTGTTAATTCATTCCAAAGGTAACCATATAAGTTGAAAACTAAGTCCAACACTGCTTAAATATGATATATTTTGTATATTTTATATTACACATATATATGTATATATATATATATATATATATATATATATATATATATACTGTATATATTAGGGTGGTCCTCAAGCAAAGGGGGGGGATTTTCAAATGTATATTTCTCTTGCTCCCAGGGTCTCAATCTGTGAGGTTATGCATAAAAACACTGGTTAAAATGTCATTGAGAAATAATAATATTTACCCTGTGCTCAAGAAGGTTGAAGTTATGCCCCTATGTGGGCTGTTGACACGCCTTGCTGAGAGGGTCGGATTGTGTGTGGTGTTGCTCTCACCGTTGACAGATTAGTGTTTTTTTTGGCTTACCTTTAGAATTGGTATTAAACATTTCCAATGTATCTTCCCCAGGTGTTATTTTGGTGAAATGGCCAGTACACGTTCAAAAGACTTCCTTGTGAAGCCAGTCTCTGCACTCACGGGGAGCAAGCTGCCATCCATCGGCGACGTCCTCGGCCTGACTTTGCACAAGCTGAGCACGAAGGCGGCAACGACGACGAGGGAGGCTGTCACGGCTGTTGCTGATGAAGTGCTTATCTTGTGGACAAAAGCGCGGATTCCAACGACGAGACGAGACCACATCACTGAGAAGCTAGAGAAGTTGTATGGCAAATACAAGCTTCTCAAGAAGAACAAGAATCAACGCTCAGGTGCCCAGATTGCACGGGAAGCCTCCTTCCAGCAGATGTTCTGCAACCTCTTCGATGTCACCCATGCTGACGCACTGAACATGATGAACATCGAGGAGGACAAGGCCTTCCTGATCGCCCAACAAGAACCCAGCTGCAGGGGGACCATGGGAGGAGCTGATGTGGTCCTGGCTCGCACAGAGCGCAATGTTGCGCAGCGGAGGGAGGCTGAACAATGCCATCAGCGCCGTGTGACTGAAGAAATGGCCACTACTTCTCAAACAGCAGAATTAGCCTCTTCCAGCTCGAGCTCTTCACCCCCCAGTGACTCTCCCACCCGTGGCGCTGTCGGAGGTTGCAGCCCACCCAAGCGCAGTCGGCCGGCGAATATCATTTCACCGGCACTGGCGGCTAGCTTGGACCGCACGAAGCTGACCGACCACGACGCCGTTTACGTGCTCGGTGAGACGGCTCGGTCCCTTGGCCACAACATTGATGAGTTGAACATCAACCAGTCGTCCATATGGCGCCAGAGGATGGCGCAACGCCAACAAGTTGCCACTCAGCTCAAGGAGCCCTTCCATCGAGAAGCTGCGCTCGTTGTTCACTGGGATGGGAAGCTGATGGCGGATCTGATGTCCAAGGAACAGGTTGATCGACTCCCGATCCTGGTCTCTTGTGGCAAGTTTAATTACAGACAATAAAACCCACACTAATAGATGGAGTTTATTTCCACAACAGTTTCGATGCCCACTGGCATCTTCTTCGTTTTTCTATATCCACCCAAAGAGGATGCCAGTGGGCATCGAAACTGTTGTGGAAATAAACTCCGCCTATTAGTGTGGGTTTTATTGTCACATTTCGACCTCCATGTAAACAAATGAAGTTTATCAAGCTTAATTACGGACAAAATTGCTTTAAACCTAAAAAACTTATTCAGTCTCTGAACCAACATAAATTGAGAGTTGGAAGATCATGTCCATCCCAGTTTCAAATCACCAACACAAAATACAGTAATAGAAAAGTTGTATTAGAGTCAAAATATAGAGTACATGTAATATATATATTCTGATCGCACATATAGCACAAAGTTAAGAAAGTAGGAATTATTACGAAGCTGAATCGATAGAGATTTAATTTTCTGACCTCGCACACAGTATTAGTAAGTGGAGTTAAATCTGAAATATTGTCATTCCCTGATGAGGTGTATTTGAAGGTGCTTCTAATTTTTCCCTATGATATTCCATCATTTGTTATTTTCATGTGTTTAATTGTGAAATTCATTGTGTGTGTGTGTGTTAGTGTGGACCAAAATGGGGGATAAATTATAAAGTTGAAGAAATCCTTGTTCCACATTAATGCCCTTGTTCCTTTGGACCTGATAGACATGTCAGCAAAATTTTGGTCAAATATGAGAATATTTAGGGGTCCCGAGATTTAATGACTTATAAAAAATTTCCAATGAATAGGCGCGCTTAGAACATCAATGATCAACTCAACTCTTGAGTTGCAACTTATGAAAAAATTTCTTCTTATTTAAGAAATTTTTGGTGTTAATAGAGTACAAAAACAATCTTAGATCATTATTTCAGAGAAAATTATTAATAAGGAAAACAAAAATTTTGGATAAAATATATTATCCTTAATTGGTCAACTCTAAATTAAAGGCTTTGCCTAATTGGCTTGAACCTTTTAGTTATCCTTTTTATCTCCTAATTTAACTGGTTTATTTTACTATTTCAGAAATTTAATTTTTTAAACTAAAAATGGCTACTCGTTTTAAAACTAAAGTTTGGCTCATTGGCCATTTAAATAGATATATACTTTGTTGCCGCTTACCTACAAAACTGCAAGTTTTGCAAAAATATTTCTTCCATCAAAAAGAGGAAAAATTGGGACGAAGAAGATCCATTAATCTTTGCTTAGATGAAGTGATGACCTACTGGGAGAAAGCCAGGATTCCCACAATGCGTAGAGACAGTGCCATCCGAAAGATTGACTCTTTAATAAGCTGTTATGATAAATTGATGAAAAACAGAAAAAGGCCCGAGGAAAAATGCTGTATTGAAGAAGCTATGTTTAAAGATGAAATTAAGGCTGAAATTCTTGATATTGGTCACTCTAATGCCCTTTTGATGATGTCAAATGAAGACAAGCTTTTCTACTTAAGCCAGCAAGAAGATCCTACACAAAGTAGCATGGGTACAGTAGACCAAATTCTTGCAAAAAGAGAGAAAAGAAGGCTTCATCGTGAAGAATTAGAGTGTGAAAGAGCCCTCAAAGAGCAGAAGCGATCTAAAAGATCAGTCTTGCCTGCCAATAGAGATGATTTCACATCATCATCATCAACTAATGACGACAACCTTGAAATGAATTTTCAAGGTCCCTCTGAAGAGCAATTTAAAAAGAAAATGTTGGCTCCTAAAAAGTCAAAGCCTATTGACAAAAATGTTGTAGCAGCCTATGATAGCATGAATCTTTCCAATCGAGATGCAGCTATGTCTTATGCTGTTGTTGCTCAGTCTTTGGGCCATAATTTGGAAAACATTAGTGTCAAAATCTACTATGCTTCGAACTCGTCAAAAGTTACGCAAAGAAATAGTAACAGAATATCAAGAGCAAGCATTTTGTCCTGGAGAGCCTTTAGTTCTTCATTGGGATAGAAAAATGCTCCGAGATATCACGTTAGTTTTTTTGTCTGATTAATTTAGCATATTTATATTTTATCTCTCAGGTGAAAAACTTAGTTGTGGGTCTGGTTTTCACACCTAGGCAATGTGTTATTATCTGGTTGGTTTTAATTAAACATTTTGATAGCTAAATTTCTATTTAATTAGGTTACATTTCACTGTCTGAAGCTAGTTTTCACAATCTACACCATTTTACCTTTAATTTAAAATAAGTCAAGTTTAATTTAAAATAAGTCAAGTTTAATTTAAAATAAGTCAAGTTTAATTTAAAATAAGTCAAGTTTAATTTAAAATAAGTCAAGTTTAATTTAAAATAAGTCAAGTTTAATTTAAAATAAGTCAAGTTTAATTTAAAATAAGTCAAGTTTAATTTAAAATAAGTCAAGTTTAATTTAAAATAAGTCAAGTTTAATTTAAAATAAGTCAAGTTTAATTTAAAATAAGTCAAGTTTAATTTAAAATAAGTCAAGTTTAATTTAAAATAAGTCAAGTTTAATTTAAAATAAGTCAAGTTTAATTTAAAATAAGTCAAGTTTAATTTAAATAAGTCAAGTTTAATTTAAAATAAGTCAAGTTTAATTTAAAATAAGTCAAGTTTAATTTAAAATAAGTCAAGTTTAATTTAAAATAAGTCAAGTTTAATTTAAAATAAGTCAAGTTTAATTTAAAATAAGTCAAGTTTAATTTAAAATAAGTCAAGTTTAATTTAAAATAAGTCAAGTTTAATTTAAAATAAGTCAAGTTTAATTTAAAATAAGTCAAGTTTAATTTAAAATAAGTCAAGTTTAATTTAAAATAAGTCAAGTTTAATTTAAAATATGTCAAGTTTAATTTAAAATAAGTCAAGTTTAATTTAAAATAAGTCAAGTTTAATTTAAAATAAGTCAAGTTTAATTTAAAATAAGTCAAGTTTAATTTAAAATAAGTCAAGTTTAATTTAAAATAAGTCAAGTTTAATTTAAAATAAGTCAAGTTTAATTTAAAATAAGTCAAGTTTAATTTAAAATAAGTCAAGTTTAATTTAAAATAAGTCAAGTTTAATTTAAAATAAGTCAAGTTTAATTTAAAATTATATATTATATACTGTATATATAAATTATAATATACAGTGCCCGCGAAAAGTATCCGATCACCCTTGAAATTTGTATTTTTTACATAAAAAACAATGTTTAAATGTATACTAACCTTATATTAGTATTTTGTCATCTGTCCTTTGGTTTGGATGACTTGTTCTAGACGTTTTGGCATGGATTTAATCAAGTTTTGACAAACTTCCACTGATATTTCCTTGCACCATACCTTTTTGATGGCCTCTTGTAATTTTTCGACTGAGCCAGTGTCGTGGCATTCAACCTTATTTTTTATTATTAGCCACAGATTTTCTATCGGATTGAGATCTGGACTATTACCAGGCCAATCCAAAATATCAAATTTATTGTCAGTAATCCATTTTGTCACTATTTTGGCCCTGTGACATGGTGCACCATCATGCATGTATGTTTTTGTCCTTTGGATTGCCATTGCCATTGGAAGTTTATCCTGTAGCATTGCTAAATACCGTGCACCATTCATAGTTGTGTTCTTCGGAAGAAAATATAAGTTTCCACGCCCATAGTAACCGAAACAACCCCAAACCATCACACTTGGAGGGTGTTTCATTGTCTTTAGGGTCCATCCTATTTGAGCCAATAGGCCGGCGAACCTTTTTTGGACAACTTCTGAATGTCAAAAATGTTGACTCGCTAATAAAACATTCTTCCAGTCATCAACAGTCCAATGAATGTATTTTTTACAAAATGCGACACGTTTTTTACGCATTTTTTCATTAATGAACGGTTTCTTAGCAGCATGGCGAGATGGTAATCCGAGTTCTTTTTGGAGCCGCTCCTGGATAGTCGTTCAGAAACACCAGATAACAAATTATTCATATTAAATTTTATTTCTTTCGCAGTTATTGTTGGGTTTTTCAATACTAAACGTTTCATAAGTTTGTCTGTTCGCGAATTTGTTTTTCGCGGTCTGCCAGATCGTTTTTTAGGGACTGGCGTGGTTAGGCCACCATTGTTCTTAGCCCGTGAAACCCATAAATTAACGGTACTTTGGGATATGTTTAATTCCTTAGCTATCTGTCTCTGTGATTTCCCACATGCATGCAAGCAACAATAGCACCTCGACAATCACTCTTAAGTTGTTTTTTAGCACACATTATATATAAATTTTATTTACACCACTTTCTGTAAAAAAAAAAAAAAATATCAAGAAATTTACACAAACAGTGAAATCTGACAAATTTGAGACACAGCCACCCGCAACGAAGGCTACCAGAACACTAATTTGAGAATGCGTTGGATAGCTCTTATATCAGCGAGCAACCTCAAAGTTACCAGATGTCGCTAGAACAAATAGAAAGTGAATTACGTGTCTCTGAATATCAAGGGAAAATATTGTATTTTCTTGAGTGATCGGATACTTTTCGCGGGCACTGTATATAAATATATTAAATATAAAATAAAATATTAAATATATAATATATATAAAATAAAATATTAAAAATAAATATATATAAATTATATATAAATTATATATTTTAACTTTTTCTTGCAGGCGAAGGAAGAACGGAAAGGATTGCAGTGTTCGTCAGTGGGAATGGTGAAGAGAAATTACTGGGAATTCCTAAAGTCACTGCTGGCACGTACGGAGATGGCTCGTGTTTGCATTTCTCTCCTGCAAGAACATATGACCCAGAGAATTATTGGGCTGTCATTTGACACAACAGCATCCAATACCGAATCCATGCTGGGCTTGCACTAAATTGAACAAGAACTTGGAAAAGAGCTTTTATATTTAGCCTGCAGACACCATATTTATGAGATTGTCCTATCTCAAGTCTTCCGGACTTCTATGGGCCATTCTCTGAACCTGATATTCCAATCTTCAAAGATTCAAACTCATGTGGATTTTATGGATCATTCTCAAATCACAACTGCTGTTGATTCCCAAAGCTGCAAATAATTGAAAGAGTTCAGATTTAAAAAAATCAAACAGTCCTTAATCATGAAGGAGGCACTCAACTCTAAACAGCCAAGAGATGATTTAAAGATTTTTCAACTTGTTCTCTTGTTTTTTGGAGAAAAAGCATTTCTAATACTCCCTTGAAGAGACCTGGAGCGTACCATCAATGCAAGATGGATGGCAAAAGGAATTTATGCATTTAGCTTTTTCTTCTCCAAAATCAATTTAAGATGACTAAAAAGAACTTGAGCAATAAAAAAGTTTGTTTATTTGTTGCATTGGTATACGCAAATCTTGGGCAAAGCTTCTCAACCAGAGGAAGCCCCAAATGTTGATCCTTAATTTTTGCAAGATCTTGCAATATGGAGGAAAATTCTTTGATATCAAGTGTTATCAGCAGCCCAAAATGCCATTAAACACATCTGTGGTACTCTCAGAAATACTTGTTTGGATTAAGCTTCTTTGACAAAGCATATCCTTGAAGAAAGGAGCAAATACGAAATAATATCAAAATGCCTCCAAGAAATCAGGACTGGAAGCGTTTAGAAGCAAAGGTAACCCTAGCTTCTTTTAAAGAAAAAGGATTTCTGATTTTGTTACTTCAAGGACTAAATCTCTTTTTGATGCTCTACATCTCAATTCTCTCTTCACTGAAAATTCTGCATCAACATGGGAATAGATCCTGAGTACCAAAGGCTATGCTAGAGTTGTGCCCTTAGAGTGACAAATGACACAGTGAGCAGGGTGTTGCATTGATTGAAAATTTAATCAAGCAGTGACAACTAAAGAAGAGGACAAACAATACCTCTCAAACAGTTTTCAAGAATCATAAGAATTTCCAACAAAAAATAAAGCAGAACTTATGAAAATGAGGAAAAACTAATTTTTCAGCATTAAAAGGAAAAGTGCAATTTTCTCGGACCCTAAAACTTGACGTAGAGTTTCAATTTTGTAATTTGATTAAGGTAAGCAAAGGAATACATTACTCATGGAACAAAAGATTTTTAAAACCTTCATATATTATATATATGGACTAAGGGGCAGAGGGGGGGAAATGAATCTACAACTTCCTCAGAGAACATCAAAAAATCGCAAAAATCCAAAGTACAGGTCCCAGAAGTCTGGACCCATACGGAAACAGACATTATATTTGTATTTTTAAAGTGAAACAAATATTTCTAAATGTCAGTTTTACATATTTCAGGAAAGAAAATACCTGATGGCTCAGTATACCAATCAAGAGAAGGTAACTGGTATTGCTACATGTTTCTGGAAAAAGCTAGAGGGAGGCATGTCAGTTATTTCACGAACATGCCTCCCTCTGGCCTTTTCCGGAAACATGTAGCAATACCAATTCCACTTTCTCTTAATTGGTATATTGAGTCATCAGGGTATTTTCTTCCTGAAATATGTAAAACTGACATTAAAAATGTTTGATTCACTTTAAAAATAAATTGTCTATTTTTCCTATGGGTCCAGACTTCGGGACACCCTGCATATCATCATCAGAATTGAAAGTACGCAGCTCAATGCCGCAGGAACAGTGCTGGTTCCCCCTTATTCATTATGATGCTGACAGACATAGACAATGAAATAACCAACAACAGCATAGTAACATCCTTTGCTGATGATACAAAAATCATCAGAAAAATCAGTAATGCAGAAATAGTGAAGTGGGGACCCTACAGAGGGACGCAAACAGAATATACAGATGGTCAGAAGACAACAACATGAAATTTAACACCGAGAAATCAAATTGATTGCAAAGAATCAAATACTGGGAAAGACTTCGTAACTTAAACCTATATAAACTGGAAAGAAGAAGAGAGATACACTATAATCTACACGTGGAGAATAATAGAAAACTGGTACCCAAACTCAAACTAAACCTAGTAACCACCCAAAAAATAGTGGAAAATAGGAAACGTGAAATGTGTAGTGTTCCCAAACTAAAGGTCAGACAAGGGACATCCTCAACTCTAAAGAAAAATAGCTTGGTTGACAAGGGGCCAAAGCTATTCAGTCAACTTCTGAAGGAGATCAGGAATATCACTGATGTTAAAATGGAATTCTTCAAAAGGCTAAGAGGTGGGGCCATCAGCTTGACCTTCGTGTCAGGAAACACCAACGAGGTTACACTACTATGAAGTTACGAAGTATATATTATATATATATGAAAAGAAGGACCAACACAACGGCAAACATTTTCATTTATTTTTTGTACTTCAGACGTTTCGACAAATCTTTTGTCATCATCAGTGAATTAAGTCTTAAAACCTTAAAACAAAAACAAAAATGAAAATTACATCAATACAAAATTAAAATCATTAAAATTAAAACCTTAAAACAAAAATAAAAATAATGAAAATTACATCAATACAAAATTAAAATCATTAAAATTATATCACTACAAAAAATTAAAATCATTAAAATTATATCACTACAAAAAATTTAAATCATTAAAATTAAATTAAATTACCTCAACTGGTAAATACACAATGTTTACATCAACCTCCATACTCGGCAAAAACTAAGAGAAAACTGTAAGGTCAGTAAATTAGAAGGTATGATATGTCTATGAAAATCGGTTGGTTAGTTAAAAGAGCTGTAATTTGTAAGATGAACTATTATTGTTAATGGAGGGTTTGTTTCTACAGATGTACAAAGATTCTAAAATTCGGAGTTCTGTGAGGTTATTGGATCTAGTTAGAATTTCGAACTGAGTTTTGTGAAGGGGATGGTTGTTTTCATTACTATGGTTTCTAATTGCGGATTGTGGTCGGCTACTAAGGGGACGGTTGGTACAGACTGATAAGCCCAAATGTTGAGAAAGGCAAACCTCCAGTTGGAGTTGAGTACTGCCAATATACGCAGCCTTACAGCTGTCACACGTGTATTTGTAACAGGGTTGTGGAGTCGGAGTCGGAGTCGTGGAGTCGCACGTTTCAGGGCGGAGTCGGAGTCGGTAAAAAACTTCCAACTCCGACTCCAATTTCTGTGTCCTGTGTCACCCTTAATTTCTAAATCCTAAATACTAACATTTAGGTTATTTAGTTTTTTTGGTCAATAAACCTTATTCATTGATAGCCCCTAGATTAAGTTTTTTTAATATTTTTTTTTACATTTTCAGAATATACAATTAATATTTTATTTAAATATAAAATATAAAATATAAAATTTCATACTTAGTGTGGTGGTGATGAAATGTCTTATTATTATGATAATTATAGAGTGAAACACTAGAGGAGTCGGAGTCGTATATTTAAAATGTGAGGAGTCGGAGTCGGATTTTTAGATTTTTTACAATGTGTGGAGTCGGAGTCGAATTTTTACAATGTGTGGAGTCGGAGTCGAAATTTTGGACCGACTCCACAACCCTGATTTGTAAACAACATTAGGGCATACAGTTTTGGGGAATTTGTCTTTGAACTTTAAAAAATTTGATAATTTAAGTGGGTTGACGAAGGCGAATCTAAAATTTATTTGGGGATAACTAGACTTGAGTAGTTTGGACAATTCACCTCAAATACGCAATGATAAATAACCATAAAAAGGTAATTTAATATATCTGGTTTCTTTTTGTACTGTAATTATGGGGAGTTTAGTATTAAAAGTGTTGTTTAAAAATTTCTTTAATTGGTTATCAAAAAGATTAGAAGGGTAGTAATTATTAATAAAGTACTGTCTTAAAAATTTAATTCTTCGTTTAATGAAAAGTAATCTGAACAAATACGGTAACTTCTTGTTAATAATGTTACTATAGCACTAATCTTATATTTATAAAACATACAATACAACATAAACAAAAATAGTTCATCTTACAAATTACAGCTCTTAACTAACCAACCGATTTTCATAGACATATCATACCTTCTAATTTACTGACCTTACAGTTTTCTCTTAGTTTTTGCCAAGTATGGAGGTTGATGTAAACATTGTGTATTTACCAGTTGAGGTAATTTAATTTAATTTTAATGATTTAAATTTTTTGTAGTGATATAATTTTAATGATTTTAATTTTGTATTGATGTAATTTTCATTATTTTTATTTTTGTTTTAAGGTTTTAATTTTAATGATTTTAATTTTGTATTGATGTAATTTTCATTATTTTTATTTTTGTTTTAAGGTTTTAATTTTAATGATTTTAATTTTGCATTGATGTAATTTTCATTTTTATTTTTGTTTTAAGGTTTTAAGACTTAATTCACTGATGATGACAAAGGAAAGGAAGCACAGAATGGTGTTTCCTTTCCTTTGTAGTTTTACTCATCATATATATATATATATTATATATATATATATATATAAATATATATATATGTGTGTGTGTGTGTGTGTGTGGGTATACAAATGTGTGTCTTCTTCACTTTGAAAAGCCTGCAATTAGAAATGGGGTAATTTTTTACTATCACTCCGGTCTCTTCAATTCCTATAATTTATACATCAATGGATTCATTATTACACCAAGAATGCGATTTGGATAGTCTCAAGTGAGGGAACTGGCCCAAAACTAAATTAGGACAGGAAGTTTATTTTGGGGTATAAGTGTGAAAAAATACCCTAAAATGCGGGTAATTCCTTCAGTAGAGACTATCTAGGGCGCATTCACGATGTAAAAACGAATCCATTGATTAATATACCTAAAAGGTATATATATATATATATATATACATTTATATATATGTAGTAAAACGAACACTATATATTCACTGTATATATTATATATACCGTAAAACTATACTAACCTAACCTAATTTTAGGTACTACTCTTACCTGTATACTTATTACCACAAACAATACCTTCCTTGTTTTTTCTAGGGCATATAATTCTTTTAGCAATACACCATGTTCTACATAAAAATTAAATTCAGCCTCTTCATCATCAAAAAATTTGCATGAAGTTAAACACAGTGAATAATTACAACCATCGCAAACCGACGCCACCGTGACACTAAAATGTTATGAGTTCAGGTCAAACCACCCAATTTTGTTAGCGGTACCTTCCTAACCTTTGTGGGATCAGTCATTTTTATCACTCACAAAAACATGATCCGCGATTTTATCGCTCAAAAAATAATTTCTTAACATTAATTTTATAGCTTTAATCGGCATTTGCCTTCATATTGTACTTAATAAAAGTTGTTTAAAAAAATATAGAGAGTCTTATGGTAAACTTTATTTTCAGTTTCCAGAGACCGGACTGATAGTAAAAAATTACCAGAAATGGATTATATTTATTCTTAGCTAACTTTTTATAACAAAGTTATCGTCTGTGGCTTAGTGAAATGAAGTCACTGAGGTCGGGGGTCCGACTCCCGATGGTGCTGGTAATAATAATCCAGGAGTTAGCGCAGTAATTTTTTACTATCACTCCGGTCTCTTCAATTCCTAATTGGTAATTATTCGTTTTAGTGCTTTTCCTCCTTTCTGAACCAAAATACATTTTCCTGGTGTTTTGTGGTGTGATTTGTTCAAATCTGAACTTCGTTTCTTTGGGAAATGAGTCGTTTTTGAGAAATTTTAAAATTGAAAATTTCTCAAAAATGGCTCATTTCCCAAAGAAACGAAGTTCAGATTTGAGCAAATCACACCAAAAAACACCAGAAAAATGTGTTTTGGTTCAGACCTAACCTAACCTAAACAGACCTAACCTAACCTAAACTGATTGGGTTTTGTTGCCAGACCGTAATATCCAGCTCTTCACGTCTTTCCAACAACGCTCAATATTTTGAATGTGAATGGTGTCTTCCATGAACCGCTGTGAATGGTTGACTGTCCGGTGAATGTAGCCTAGATTTCCAAGTTGAGAATACGCACGCCACTCGTCGGAATAGATTGTAGTCCCAGGCCTAATATGTTGCTGGATCAGGCGAACAAGAGTTGTTGCGTCTCTCTGAGGAACCGCAAGCAACAGTAGTTTTTTGGAACTGCGTTCCAAGGTACCAAAAACCCAGGCAATCGCAACCTCCGCAAACCATAATGAAAACCAGACTGAAAAAGCATTCTTGAATGAGTATGCATTATGAGAGATTAAAAATGTACGTCTCTGATTGGTCGGATAAGGTCACGTGAAACAAAAACGATTTTTAATTGGTTGTTTTGACCTATGTTTCCTAATTTTGCCACGAGATGTCTCCCCATAAAACTGGAGAGGGCGACGTTCGTTAAAATTTTAACAGCGTTAAAAGCTAAATACTCGGTCAATGGCCTATAATGGCTGCTTTTTACGTCTAATTTTTTTTTTTTTCCATAAAAAATAAATATTACATTTCCTTGATTTTTATCAGTTTCCCTGAGGTTTCAAGGTGTCCTGAATACGAATTTATATGTTAAATTGTCATAGAATGTCTCCTCCTATCGAAAACGAACAAAGCATTAAAACGAATATTAACCCTATAATTTATAGATCAATGGATTCGTTATTACACCAGGAATGCGATTTGAATAGTCTCAAGTGAGGGAACTGGCCCAAAACTAAGTTAGGACACGAAGTTTGTTTTCGGGTATAAGTGTGAAAAAATACCCTAAAATGCGGGTAATTCCTTCAGTAGAGACTATCTAGGGCGCATTCGCGATGTAAAAACGAATCCATTGATATATAAATTATGGAAATTGTAGAAACAGCCAACACGAGTGACCTAAAAGAGAGAGAGAGAGATATATATATATATATATATATATATATATATAGTAAAACGAACACTGTATATATTCACTGTATATATTCACTGTATATATTATATATACCGTAAAACTATACTAACCTAACCTAACCTAATTTTAGGTACTACTCTTACCTTATATATATATATATTTCTTTTTTAATGTGGTTTGTAGAGCTGAGCCGCTACAACATGAAAAGCGTGTAGCCTTTGTTTGGGTTCTTGATATTTCAAGCAGAATATGTATCTTGCTAGATACCCAACAAAATGCTTTTTACGTCTCCCATACCTCGGTACGTTCTGTTTAATATCTCGCCACTTCCTTTCGATGTTTTGGGTGTGGGCTCCTGTTGTCGGATCGACGAAATTAATGGAATGATTCACGTTAAGGTGGGTATAACCTTCCTCTCCAAGTGAAGAATACGCCTTCCAACAATCACTATGAATGGTAGTCCCACTCAAAATTCTTTCTTTAATAAGTTTAATTAGGGTCTCAGAGCTACGGTCCTGAACAGGAACAAGAAAATTTTTATTTGTGTTTCGTTGCACACCTCCGAATACCCACTGGCCATCAATAACTCTTCCACAGTTATATTTCCTTTTCCCAAACTTGGACTCATCCACTTCTACCACTGTTTCAGGACCACCTATTTTCTCGCTATTGTCGATACAGTGAAAAACGCACAACTCCCTGCAAAAACTGGCCCAGTCTACGATGGTTTTTGTGGATAAACCTAGTTCATCCCTTGGTAGTTTGATACTAAAATTTGGTCTTAGGTAGAACGCAATGAAGACTAGGTTTAAATTAATTTTAAAGCTGCACCTCTCTAGCCACGTATTTTCATAAACTGACTGAAAAAAATCACAATATATGCGTTATGGAAAAACTATACGCGCTCACAACATGGTATCATATGTGGTACATTTATTTCATAATTAAATATAAATTATTAATTAATTGAATTAAATATCTATACAAAATTGCCTCGGGATTGGCGACATAGCCTATTGGGAATGAAATAATTGAATTGCCATACGTACAAGGAACCTGTATGTATGAATCAGCCCCACATAGCAACAAGAAAACCCAATTTATTATTTAGTCTACCAAAAGAAGTAGACAACAAACAACAAAATCTTGCTAGATCGGCAAATAATAATGAAAATACAAGCGAACCAAGGAACGGCTCTCAGGGCTGTTTATTCCAAGCAAACGCTTTAAACTGGGAAAACGTGTCTAAATTTTCCCTCAAGTCCTGAGTGAATTCCTTATAATTAAAACCTAATGACTAAAAAGGATAGGCCTATTCCTTCAGGGGTTTATATAGTGACTGCCTATATTAATTACCTTAAGTAAATTCGCCGCGTAACCCCATCGTGGCGGCCCTACACCGAAAATGACCGTCACGCCTACATCGAAACAAACAAAGACCCAGCAAAAATAAGGTGAGCAATTTCAGTTTTTCAATACATAAGCTTTCCCAACTCCCGATGCTAGAATTACCGTAATCAATATAAATATAAAGAGGTCCTTTAAAGACCTACATATTTATAACTCTCTAACGAAAAAGCATAGGGCTTTTGTCGGTAACCCTCCACTGACGTCTGTTGGAAATTTCCAACGGATGAGGGCACAGGCAATCAACCCATAGCCCTATATAGTTTTTTCAATGGTGGCCCTGTGATGGGGAACTAACCCCTCTAAAATTTACACTGACACACAGTGGCTAGGCTTAACTCAGTAGGCCTAACCCTAATTTCAACCGTAACCCCACTATAGTTTTTTCATATGGTGGCCTAAGCAACTGGGAACCGATTCCTTTACCTTTACACTAATCGAAAACAAAGGCTTGTTCATTTAACAGGCATAACTTATTTTAGGTCCTAAAAATAATAGGCCCGCAACATTAAGCCTATTTAATAGGTCCTACTCTTCAAATTCAAAACTAAGCCTTGTTAATTTAACAGGCTTAACTCATTTGAGGTCCTATAAAATAATAGGCCCAAACATAAGCCTACTTGGTAGGCCCAACAAATAGGCCCATTTAGTAGGCCCACCTAACTTTACCTTACATAATAGGCCTACCTCTTAAAGTAGGCCTTACTCTTTACACTCAAGGCCTATCCTAACTAAAAACATTGTGAATTTTTAATTTAACCTGTGGCGCAGGTTATATAAAAAACTTATTACTGTACAGTAATTTAACTTGCTCAACATCATAAAAATTAAACTCAGAACTTTAACACTAACAACAATTATGGAAGACTTGGACAAAAGGGTAAGAACCCAGACCAAGAAAACAAAACACAGACCTTGGGGCTACGGCACCATCTCAAAATCACAAAAAATTAATGAGGAAAAAATCAGCACGTAAAGGTGTCATCACCAAACTGTACAATGATTTCAAACAAAAGGAACCTACAAGATATGATCTTGAAACAACATTAAATTCTATTACTCGTTACAAACAAGACATTTTCATACTAGATGAAGACATAATTACAGAAATTGATGACACAATTGAACTAACAGATGATGAGTATTCTACTCTCCTACTTGACAATGAAAATTACATTACAAAAATTAACAACTATATTTCTGAAATTCAAAACCAACTTGATGAGTGCAAAAAAGAAGACACATACGAAAGCTTCTTAGAAGCTACAAGAAATGCTTCATTTAGCCCTCCCAATGTGGCTGAGGGCAATGAGCTAAATCAAAATTGCCTACACTTGCAGTACCCACTTTTGAGGGTGACAGAGCCAAATTTCAATCTTTTATTGAAAAATTTCACAGCCTTATAGGTAATAAAAACTACATTACAGATGTTGATAAATTTAGTTATTTAGTGAACTATCTGAAAGGCCCAGCCTTAAGATTAGTGGAATCACTACCAGCCATAGGTGCTTCTTATTCTGTAGCAATAGAATTACTCAACAGAAATTACATGAATAAGGATGAAATTATACATGATTTGGCTCTTAAAGTCATGAACATGCGAACCCCAAAAGACAACTATGGTGACCTCTTTGATTTTTACTGTGAGTTTGAATGTCTCATGGGACAACTTAAAAACAATAATTTAAACATTGCAGAAACAGCTTGGATCATTCAAGCTGTTGTTTTTGAAAAGCTCCCTTCTAAAGTCAAAGAGATATTTCATCAGAGGACAACTGACATATACCCTAGCCTTAATAAACTAAGAGAAGATTTCCCAACTGTACTAGCACTTTACAAATCAAGTTACACACACCCAAAATTTAACACAGAACAAGAAAAAACCAACAATGCAGAAAACCAAAAACCTAACAAAAGATTTCAACACTTACCAGTTACATCAAAACACAACCGCAAAACTCAATTTGCAGAAAATAAAGTGACAGAAAAAGACTCAAAGACTCCTACTCTGCAAAACTTTAATGTAGCTACTTTTGAGTATAATCCCACCATGCAAATTTTGTTTTAGCAGTGAACATAATTCTACAAATTGTCCCAAATACAAAGACTTTACAGCAAGGTCAAAACGTTGTGAACAACTAAACTTATGCAAAAAATGCACTGGATCAGGGCACCAAAAGTCAAATTGCAAATCAAATTTGATATACAATTGTAAGTTTTGCAACAGTTTTGACCATGTTACCCCTATGTGTAATACACACACAGACATTGGAAAAACTGACAAACATTATGAACAAACACCCAAATCAAACCAAAACAAACAGAAACAAACCAAAAATGCTATGAATGGACATATCAGTTCATCTAGCATTAACCACAATTCAAAAATTCTTTTACCAACCACAACTTTGGAAATCCAAAACAAAAGAGGACAAATAGTACAGGTTAGGTGTCTTTTAGATACCTGCTCACAACAAACATTTGTAACTAAACAACTGATAGAAAAATTGGGACTTCAAAACCAACAAGGAGATGAAGATCTCTCTATTTCATCATTTATCAATAAAAACCCAGTACAAGCCAGTTTTAAAACTGCAAATATAACTTTAACTCTTGATGAAACATTTAAAACCCTTAAGGTTGTTGTTGTGGACAAAGTAGAACAAGAAAAAATACAAATAGCTGGGTTAAAACAAGCTTTGCTCCAACTTCAAAATAAATACACGATAGCTGATAAAACCCTTAATGCAGATGTAGTTGATGATATACATATGCTCATGGGGGCTGACTATCTTCATCTGGTCCATAGAGGCATCATTAAAATTGGAGATGGAATAGCCATACAAACTCCCACAGGTATTGCTCTTTTGGGTGACATAACTAAATACCATCTTACTACTGACACAGAAAACACAGAACATGAACAAAATTTACGCAAAACAAAATCACCACAGTCACAAATTTCTGACTATGTGACAAACTCGAACTACAAAAACACTGTCATAATCCCACATCATTTGAATGAAAATGATTCCACATTGGATGAAGGGTTACAGCAGTTATGACTATTAGAATCAGTTGGCATAAAGGACAGTACTATTACACATGAAGACCAATTGATGACAGAACAATTTAAGGATACATTACAACACAGAGACAATCAATACTATGTGGAGCTGCCTTGGAAAACACCTTGTCCAGAAATAATGGACAATTTGAAAGTAGCTAAGGCACATCTGTATAAAAATTACAGAAAACTAAAAAATGACAATCTTTTAGAACAATACAACAACATATTCAAGGAACAAATAGAAAGGGGCTTCATTGAAGAAGTTACTGATGAACCCTTTAAAAAACGAGGTTGTCATTATTTAACACACAGGGGAGTTTACAGAGAAGACTCATCCACAACTAAACTAAGAGTAGTATACAACTGTAGTTTAAAAGACACAAATTCTGTTAGTTTAAATGATTGTCTCATGGAAGGCCCAAACCTTGTCTCAGATCTTGTAAAAATTCTCCTTTGCTTCCGTTTAGACAATTATGCAGTACAAAGTGACATAGAAAAAGCATTCCTCTGTATAAATTTGAAGCTTGAGTATGATAAAAATCATCTCAGGTTTTTGTGGTTGAATGATCCACATGACCTTAACAAAGGTTTCAAAACCTACAGATTTAAAGTAATTATTTTTGGAGCAAATTGCTCTCCAAGTATTCTTGCTTTAACAATTAGAAACCACCTAAACTTATTTCAAGAGGACTTAACAGTTCAGTTTTTAAAACAAAACTTTTATGTGGATAACCTCATTGGTTCCACTGTAACTGAAGAGGAATTGCTTGAAATTTACCAAATGTCACAACCCATAATGAAGCAAGGAAATTTTGGATTGAGAGAATGGGTTTCTAATTCTCCTAAATTAAATGAACAAATAACAAAAGACAACAATGGGAACATTGAACCAAACAATTACACGAAAACACTTGGAATGCTTTGGTTTTTAAAACAGAATTCTGAACACGATGACACTCTTTGCACGAAGAGTTATAACTTAAATCCAAATGCCAATACAAAAAGACAAGTGCTTTCAGAATCATCCAAAATTTTTGACCCCATTGGATTATATTTACCAGCAACCATAAGATCCAAAATCCTTTTGCAAGACTTATGGAAAAAGAAAATTGATTGGGATGAACCACTTTCAGTGGAAGACCAACTTCATTGGAAAAAATTAGCCACAGACTTGAACAAAGTTCAAGACATCTACGTACCAAGATGTGCTGGCTACAGATTGAAATCGCAAACACTACACATTTTTACAGATGCCAGCACACAAGCTTATGGGTGTTGTGCCTATTTAACAAGTGAAAATGAAAGTAACTTGGTTTATTCAAAGGCAAAAGTGGCACCCTTAAACCAAAAGAAAACTGTACCACAACTTGAATTATTAGCTGTCTCATTGGGAGTTAAAACAGCAAACTTTCTTTCACAAGTGTATAAAGAAGTTGACATAACAAACATTTACTTATGGACAGACAGTCAAATTTGTCTAACATGGGTGACCAACACAGATACAACTTCTTGCAAAAATATATTTGTGAAAAACAGACTAACAGAAATCAAAACTGCAAACACAAACCTTGGTATCAAATTTAGGTACATAAAAACAAAGGAGAATCCTGCAGACTTTTTGACAAGAGGGCTCTCTTACAAGCTGTTGAAAACAAATAAAATCTGGTATGAAGGGCCCGAATGGCTAACATGTGAGGATCTTTGGCCAGCCAAAGTAGTTAACCTCACACTCAACTCTACAACAACTGAAAAGATCACTGAGGACAAACCTATATTTGACTATCACCTTTATTCAGACCTAAACAAACTCTTGAGAATTACAGTCTATTGCTGCAAGTTTGTCAATAGCTACCTTCTCAAACACTGTCCTCAGAAAGCCTTTTCTAACTTAACAGAAACTGCAACAAAATACTGGCTCAAACAGATACAAGCTTCAGAATTTGACAAGGAGTTGAAGTATCTTAGGTCCAGTAGCACATTAAACAAAGGTATTCCTTCACTTGTCATGGATCTAAATCTGTACCTGGATACAGAGGGTCTGATAAGGTGTAAAGGAAGGCTTAACAAGTCAACTTTGACTTACAACTCTAAGCACCCAATTCTTCTTCCAAGGAGAAATCACTTCACAAAACTCATCATCAGGGATACCCACAACAAAATACACCACATGGGAGTCCCACAAACCCTGACAGAGCTGAGAAAGACTTACTGGCTACCAAAGGGTAGAACTGAAACAAAGAAAATTTAAACACATGCATTCCTTGTAAACGTATCCATTCACGACCCTTTAAGACCCCAAGCCCTCCAGACCTACCTGTGGAACGAGTAACATTTACTCGGCCATTTGAAACCACGGGTATTGACTACACTGGAGCGGTAAATGTGAGTTTTGGAGACAAAATGGATTCAAAGGAATACAAAGTGTACATTGTACTCTTCACCTGTGCTGCCACACGTGCCATATGTCTAGACATAGTAGAAGATCTGACAGCAGAAGCTTTTATTGCTGCTTTCAGACGATTTTGTGCACACAATTCTGTACCCAAAACTATATGGTCAGACAATGCCACATACTTCAAATCTGGTGAAAGAATTATTCATCAGATTTGTGACAGTGAAACAGTACAAACTCATTTAACCAAACACAACATAACCTGGAAGTACATTCCTGTTAATACACCATGGTATGGTTCAATTTGGGAAAGAAACATACAAACTGTAAAGAACTGCCTTAAAAAGACTATTGGGACAAAACATCTACAACTTTTTGAACTCATGACTATTCTGTCAGAAATTGAAAATGTTGTCAACAACAGACCATTAACTTATGTGGGAGATGGTATTAATGAGCCAGAACCTCTCACACCAAACCACCTAATTAAGGGAGAAACAGTAAACATGTTACCAGAATCTGAACATAACAGTACAGAGGATCCAGATTGGGAAATAGGACACAAAGAACTCAACAAAAATACAAACATTTGACACAAATCAAGACTCAATTTATAACAAAATGGAGAGAAGAATACTTAACAAGTCTTAGAGAAAGACATAAACAATTAACAAAACAAAGTTGGAATGATTCAGTCAAAATTGGGGACATTGTGTTGATACATGACAAGACACCAAGACAACATTGGTCAATGGGAAAAGTCTTGGAACTCAAAACTGGTGAAGACGAAGTTACCAGGGTTGTAAAACTGAAAACAGCAACTGGTGAAACCACCAGAGATATCACATTACTATATCCTTTGGAGTGTGGGGCTAAATTAGAACCATTACCCCAAAGGATGGATCAGGATACTATTGGGGAGGAATCTCTCAATGTGCCTGATGTAACTCAGACTAAACCAGACAGGCCTCAAAGAAAGACTGCTTTGAAAGCCAGAACTTTTACAAGAAAAAATTAAGACTGGTGACTTATAAAACTTACACAAACTGAGCAAAGTTAAAATGCTTAATAACTTTACTTTAATCCCATAAATTTCCTATACCTAAAGGGAGTCAAACTGATTGACATAACTTTAACTAAACTTGAGAAGTTGGCCTCTTGAACTTTATATTTAATAGGTCTTGAGTAACCTCTCTTCCTAAATTTCTACTTCATTCTTTTGATCCATTTCATGTTTACACAGTTTGTCAAAAAATTTTGATCTATAACATACAAATTTTTCTCCGGCCCCCCCCAGTATATGGAAAAACTATACGCGCTCACAACATGGTATCATATGTGGTACATTTATTTCATAATTAAATATAAATTATTAATTAATTGAATTAAATATCTATACAAAATTGCCTCGGGATTGGCGACATAGCCTATTGGGAATGAAATAATTGAATTGCCATACGTACAAGAACCTGTATGTATGAATCAGCCCCACATAGCAACAAGAAAACCCAATTTATTATTTAGTCTACCAAAAAGAGTAGACACAACAAACAACAAAATCTTGCTAGATCGGCAAATAATAATGAAAATACAAGCGAACCAAGGAACGGCTCTCAGGGCTGTTTATTCCAAGCAAACGCTTTAAACTGGGAAAACGTGTCTAAATTTTCCCTCAAGTCCTGAGTGAATTCCTTATAATTAAAACCTAATGACTAAAAAAGGATAGGCCTATTCCTTCAGGGGTTTATATAGTGACTGCCTATATTAATTACCTTAAGTAAATTCGCCGCGTAACCCCATCGTGGCGGCCCTACACCGAAAATGACCGTCACGCCCCTACATCGAAACAAACAAAGACCCAGCAAAAATAAGGTGAGCAATTCAGTTTTTCAATACCATAAGCTTTCCCAACTCCCGATGCTAGAATTACCGTAATCAATATAAATATAAAGAGGTCCTTTAAAGACCTATATATTTATAACTCTCTAACGAAAAAGCATAGGGCTTTTGTCGGTAACCCTCCACTGACGTCTGTTGGAAATTTCCAACGGATGAGGGCACAGGCAATCAACCCATAGCCCTATATAGTTTTTTCATATGCGTGTTCCCCTTCCCCGTTTCTTATCACGCACCGACCTATGGCAACGAAACGCTTTTCTGTTTTTATCGAACACACACTTCTTACCACAAACAATACCTTCCTTGTTTTTCATAGGGCAAATAAATTCTTTTAGCAATACACCGTGTTCTACATAAAAAATAAATGCAGCCTCTTCATCATCAAAAAATTTGCATGAAGTTAAACACAGTGAATAATTACAACCATCGCAAACCGACGCCATCGTGACACTAAAATCTTATGAGTTCAGGTCAAACCCCCCAATTTTGTTAGCCGGTACCTTCCTAACCTTTGTGGGATCAGCCATTTTATCACTCCCAAAACATGATCCGCAATTTTATCGCTCAATAAAATAATTTCTTAACATTAATTTTATAGCTTTAATCGGCATTTGCCTTCATATTGTACTTAATAAAAGTTGTTTAAAAATATGTAGAGAGTCTTATGGTAAACTTTATTTTCAGTTTCCAGAGGCTGGACTGATAGTAAAAAATTACCGTTAGCGCAATCGGGGTGCATTAGTTGGTCTGAGCGTTGTGCTAGTTTATGGCCTTCCTCAATCATTATTTTAACCTTCAACAATTATTTTTTAAATTACGTCCTAAACATCTTTTTACAATCGCTGACGTCATAACCCGTAATTTCTTGATTAACAACCATTTCGACGAACACTACTTCCCCTTAGATAAGGGGGTTAAGCGACGCTGGGTCTGTTCAGTAGTCGGATGTGTGACTGTCCTTCGCATTCGAATGATGTAGGGACTCTTAGATGGTTCGAATCCCGCGTAAAGTCGTAGCTCCCCTCCTTCGTATGACCTTTACCGTTACGAGGGAGGTACTATGTTGACGACCAAGTAATTTATGCCACGGGAAATTATTTGCCGAGCCTCGAAAGACGAATACAGTTGTCCTTAATAAATTAAGTACTGTACATGGGATCATCCATTCCAAGGTGAGAAACAAAATGAAAAAAACTTTTCTTACATTTTTTACTTCAAATTTAATTTCGCACACTACAGTAGGTGTATTGGTGAAATCCCTACAACCACATTTGGAGGTCACTCTTACCTCTATGTCCGAGATAAAAGAGGTCAGTGAAGTTTGAGTTCACCTTGAGAAGTGTTCAAGTGAGCATAAAGTTTTTTCAAATTAATCGAAAAAGGTGGGGGGGGGGGGGGTCTCATTTTAAAGGTGTTTCATAGAGATACCTCTGTTCTTTGAAATTTCCTGAAAAATGTAAAATAAAAAAGTTATGATTTTCTATGACCTTTGACCTGATTTAAGTCAAGTGATGTTATCTCCGAATAACCACCAGTGGTGGCGAACCTTTTTTGCTGGCGGGTCATTTTTGTTATTTTTTATTTAAAAAAAACGAAATTGGGTCACAATAATTTATTTACTATTTTTAGTGAGAAACTTCTTGTTGGATTTTAGCTGTTAATGTTTTGATCCGAGGTTTATATTTAGTTGTCTGCAGCACTCATATCTGTGTCAAGGCGATTCCTAGTGGTGGAATTGACGAAATTCATGGAGGAAAACAACTCTTCACACGAATAAGATGAACCAAATATTGTTAGCAGAGCTAATGCTAGCTTCTTCATTGATGCTTTAAAAGAATTTGGTAAAGTTCCATTCTGCAAGAATAAGATTCTCTTCTCTTTCTACTGATTGTTGTTCTCTAATATTCACTTCTCTAATATTCACCCAAAATTGACGACTCCAATTCCTTTTCTCGTAACTTCAGATTAAGATCAATAAATTTAGTCTTCCATACTGCACTTTCTTGGAAGTCAACTAATTCCATTTCTAAATTACCAATGTCAAGCCAATGAAAAGCCGATAACTGAAGATCTTCAAATTGAATAGTATGGGGGAATTGGATGAATTGTAAGTTGCTATACATACACACACGTTTTTAAACGTATACTATACGTTTAAAAACGTTTCACTGTGTATCAGCTGTTTATTTCGGTGGGAGAATAAAATAATTTTAAAACTGTAAGGCAGAAAATATTAAAAATTAAAGTACTATTTTATTTAAATAAGAGCTCGTGGATCACTAAAAAACTAAAAATTGCCTCGTGGGTCAGTACTTGACCCGCGGGTCAGTGGTTCGCCATCACTGGCCTAGACCTTTCACTACAGTATATTCATGATTTTGTTTGGGATGAGCATATTACTGTATAATAAAACTTTAGAAGATCATTTTTATGATATACTCTGGAGCCAAAATATTGAATATGGCACACTTTCACGGGTCTCCGTATGTCATGTAGAGTATTCCCCAAGTTCCATCACATTTAATTATTGATGTCTACATTTCATAGTCCCGTAGTGGAAGGTGTTTGAGTTTACTAAACAAGAAAACGAATACATACATCATATAGGCCAACCAACGATAATAAAACTGATTAAATTTAATACCCTTTATTACAAAAGCCAAATTTATGTTCAGGTTTTAATCTATTAAACTAAGCGTTGCTTATATAAAAACTTGTAACAGTCATTAATGGATAATAGATGCGGCGGTGCCTTCCCGGAATGGGACATCATAAGGCTAAAGTGTTCCTTTTTAAACTCTTGTACTTGGCCATAATACTTGGATTTTATCTGAAAAGGTAATAGAGAAATTATTGAAGATGTTTTGTATGAATTATTAGCTTAAAAATAGTCATATGCTCGTATATTAAGTAATCTGCATATGAACAACTCACTAGAAAAGGCTCACTGTAAAAGTTTTAGTATTTCCTAAAGTAATTCATATTCATGATGTACAGTAAAAGGATACATAGTTTCTGTAAATGATGTAAAAGTAATAAAATCATGATTCATGATGTGTTGTAAAAGTACAGCACTGATTATTATCTTTACAAATTAATGCTGAAAATTATAAAATGAATTTAGTGTCTGAATTACCTTAAAAACATTTCGTGTTTGTCCTACTTTCGCTCTTTAATTCTTTCTCAAAGAACTTTTGAAGCCGGATTTCCTCCAGAATATAAGTTCGCTCAGCAGGTGGGGTAGGGTTCACTGCAATAAAGATGTCTCTCAAATCAACAGTCTTCTTAACTTTTTCCTTAGAGACCTCCTTTGGGATAATCTGATTCTCTTTACTAGAGATTCATCAATTACTTACCTTGAGCGATTCATTTAAAACTGAGAGACTAGGCTGTTCTGCTGATTCTGTAACATTAGTCTCTTTCCCATTCTCTAACAAAATGAATGTTGTAGAATTTGCTGAGTCTTCACTGTCTACAGAGGACTTTGGTGTTATTTTTTCCAAGTCCTTTCCTACACTCCACACACAGTTTTTGTTTAGGATTAAGATTCAGTGATTGATGCAATGAACTCTGTTTCAGAGAAATACTATGAATTCCTTTAGTTTTACGCTTATTATATTGTCATGCGAGCGAAAAAGACTGCAGCAACCTTTGGCATCCTATATTTCTAAATAAGCACTAGAGCTTGCCATTACTATTCACTGAAAAAATAACAACAACAACAACACCTGAAATAAAAATAAATCACATTCCTCATTCGCATTACGTCTCAGCGAGCCACAGACTTTTACATTCTTGGTGGCAGTCGTACTGGAACGATCTAATACGAAATAAGCTATGCCGAATTGAACTCATTGTGGGAATGATTCAACAAAGTTTTTTTTTCATGCAGGAAGAAGGGCCAAGGGCGAATGTCCGCAAAAGCACCCCCTCCCCTCCCACCATAGAAAAAGAGAGCCAAAATCAAGTCCAGGGTTTTCGAGATGCCTAGACACTCTGCGTTTGAATGATTGGAGGTCACAGACAGGGGGAAGATTGTTGCAGAGTTGACCGGTTGAGTAGATGAAAGATTGAAAACGCCGATTAACTCTTGCGTTAGAGAGATGGACAGAAAAGAAATGAGAAAGTGTGGAAAGTCTGGTGCTGCGTGCTCTCCTTAAAGGAGGAGGCATGCAGTTAGAAAGTTCAGAAGAGCAATGTCCGTTATAATAGCGATAGTAAAGAGAGAGTAAGGCAACATTGCAGCGAAGAGAGAGGAATTGAAGACAGTCAGTAAGAGGAGGGGAATTGATGAGACGAAATGAATTTGATTCCACCCGGTCAAGTACGGCTGTGTGGGTTGAGCCACCCCATACATGAGAAGCATATTCCATACAGGGTCGGATCATGTGTTCATTTCTTGTTGTAGCAAGTCTGCCTGCATGGGGATCATCATCCGTTGATACACGCCCCTCTTTGAAACGCTTATAACACTCGTAAACCTGTGTCCGCGAAATGGTTTCATCACCATATGCTTCATGGAGCAAGTTAAAAGTCTCAGTAAATGTTTTACGAAGTTTGACACAAAACTTAATGTTTATCCGCTGCTCGTGATGCGTCATATCTGAGATCCGACGGCACACACTAACAGTGTTCTACTAAATGAGGTCGTGCGTCTTATTCGTGACAGATACACCAACTGCTGTTTGGCAAACAAGTCTCGACATGTCTACCAACATCCAGTGCGCATGCGCATTTCACAGCTGTCGTTTTTACTGCGCAGTATGCAAAGTTTGGTTTATTTTTTACTCTAGTGGTATAAGATTATGATAAGGGAGCCCAATGGAGAAAAAAGTGTGATGGGGTAAGGAGGATGAGAGGTGGGAAATAAATTCAGAATGTTGGATCTATCTGCAAGGTGATTTCAAGATAGAAAAGTTGAGAACAAGTTCACCAATGATGTTACTGAAATGGGAGGAAAGCCAAAGGTGGTAGTGGTGAACATTGAAATCTCCTAAAATGGAGATTTCAGGAAAAGGAGAGTGAGATAGAATGTATTCCACTTTATATATATATATATATATATATATATATATATATATATATATGAATAAACCACGAGGGAAATGAAACACAGAGTGGTGCTCAAGCGCTTTCGTCTAATGACATCCTCAGGAACACTGAAGTACATAAAGAGTTCAAGACTATATATAGGTTACAAAAAAAAAATATATATATATATAGTAAATATAGAAATAAAAATTGTGGGAGGAGCATACACATTTGTAAGGAAAGCTACCAATTTTAGCACTTTGCCCGAATTCAACACAAGCTCAAATGGATTGTTTACAACCAATAAAAATAAAGAAATAAAAATAAAAATAAAGAAGTAAAAATAAAAATAAAAACTGTAAGAGGAGCATATAAATTTATAAGGGAAGGTTTAGCACTCTGCCCTTCTTGTTTAAATCTGTTCTGAACGAATTCAAAACAACGGGATCGAGTTGAAAAAGACCTTTGCTCATGTTAAAGTTATTTGTAATTTGAATAATAGCAGACTCAAGAATATTTCTATTAACAATGTTGCTAAAGTGAAACAAAACTGAAGCATTATTCCAATCAATACAATGGGATAACTCTGACAAATGGACAAAAAGGGCACTGGACGACTGTCCCGTTCTACCGGAATATTGATGCTGTTTGACACGCGTGGGCAAATCCTTTCCCGTCTGACCAATGTAAAAGGAATCACATTGTTTAGACCCAATTTTATAGATAATACCTGAATTATTCGTAGGGCTATTTTTTACTATGATATTTTTCACAGTATTGTTATATGAAAATACTACATTAATATCCAAAAGTTTAAGTACATTAACAATGCCTAAAAAGCCCGGGAAAAATGGAAGTACTAAAATATTCTTTGACAAAGTGCGAGTGTTACTATTCACACAATAGAAGGTTCGTTTTGCCTTGTTAAGACAAGATTCCATAAACGCAGATGGGTAGCACAGATCACTTCCAATACCGTTGATTTTCTCCAATTCGGCATCGATGTATTCCGGACTGGCGATCCTAAGAGCGCGGAGAAACATTGAAGAAAATATAGCCTTCTTAATGGGGGTGTCATGTCCAGAGTAAAAGTGTACGTAGGACAAATTGTTTGTTCTTTTCCGAAAGATACTAAACTTAAAGCCTGGGCTTTCCCTATGTACACGCACATCCAAAAACGGGATTGAGTTGTCTTGTTCCACTTCTAACGTAAACTTAATGGAGGGGACTTGATCATTTAACTGAAGGAGGAATTCATCCAGGTCACGATTCATGGGGCCAGATACGCAAAATATCGTCGACGTACCGCAACCATGGGATGCCAACCCCCAGGATTCTCGGAATGTAAGTAATTTCGAAAAACTACATATAAATATTGGAGAGAAGGGGCGACAAGGGGTTGCCCATGGCCATCCCAAAAACCTGTTGATAATGCTCGCTATTGAAAGTGAATTTACAGTCTTTGATGCAAAGCTTAAGTTCCAAAACGATGTGTACAGGTAGTGGCAGGTCGTACTTATGTAATTCCCGGGCGAGAAAGTCAAGCATATCGTCAATCGGCACTTTTGTAAACAATGAACAAACGTCAAAACTGATCAATTTATCGTTGGTTTCAGTGCGTACATTATTCAATTTTTCAGTAAGATCCATGGAATTTTTTGCATGTGAATCAGAGATAGTTCCGAGAATGGGGTACAAGACTTTGACAAGCCATTTGGAGAGTTTATAGGTAATAGAGCCCACCGAGCTAATAATAGGGCGCATAGGGTTGCCAGGTTTGTAGGTTTAAATAAGACCGTAAAGGTAGGGAAGAGAAGGTGAAGTGGACATGAAAAGCGGAATTAAGTCCTTATGATCTTTGAGAATGCGTTTCAAGCCACTATTGAATGATTTGATGACGTCAACCTGCGGGTTCTTCCTCCTAAGTTTCCTGTATGTGGCGGGGTCCTGGAGCAGCTCGTTCATCTTTCGAATGTAGTCCACTTTGTCCATAATAACTATGGTGTTAGCCTTGTCTGCTTTAGTAATATGAATCTCACCATCTTTTTTTAATTGTGAGAGGCTATTGCGAAAACGTTTAGGAAATTATCTTCGGAAGTAATATTCGCAGCACTATAGACAAGGCCTTTAACTATGTTAACCAAAGACTGAGGAAGATTACACAGTTTTTCAAAACAAGCAAGACTATAACAAATTTGTAACGCAGAAGGTTTTTTAACAATAAAAAAGGACATACCAAATCCAAGGGCACTTTTCGCATCGTCACTAATGTTTTTCGAAGAAAGGTTCAAAACACATTTTGAGCTTGCTTTTTTACTACACTGACTATTTCGAATGAGACTGAAAAAACTGAAAAATTGAATAATGTACGCACTGAAACCAACGATAGATTGATCAGTTTTGACGTTTGTTCGTTGTTTACAAACGTACCGATTGACAATATGCTTGACTTTCTCGACCGAGAATTACATAAGTACAACCTGCCACTACCTGCACACATCGTTTTGGAACTTATTAAACTTTGCATCAAAGACTGTAAATTCACTTTCAATAGCGAGCATTATCAACAGGTTTTTGGGATGGCCATAGGCAACCCCTTGTCGTCCCTCCTCTCCAATATTTATATGGAGTTTTTCGAAATTACTTACATTCCGAGAATCCTGGGGGTTGGCATCCCATGGTTGCGGTACGTCGACGATATTTTGTGTATCTGGCCCATGAATCGTTACTTGGATGACTTCCTCCTTCAGTTAAATGATCAAGTCCCCTCCATTAAGTTCACGTTAGAAGTGGAACAAGACAACTCAATCCCGTTTTTGGATGTGCGTGTACATAGGGAAAGCCCAGGCTTTAAGTTTAGTATCTATCGGAAAAGAACAAACAATTTGTCCTACGTACACTTTTACTCTGGACATGACACCCCCATTAAGAAGGCCGTATTTTCTTCAATGTTTCTCCGCGCTCTTAGGATCGCCAGTCCGGAATACATCGATGCCGAATTGGAGAAAATCAACGGTATTGGAAGTGATCTGTGCTACCCATCTGCGTTTATGGAATCTTGTCTTAACAAGGCAAAACGAACATTCTATCGTGTGA
Organism: Bathynomus jamesi; assembly: GCA_023014485.1. Classification (NCBI taxonomy): domain Eukaryota; kingdom Metazoa; phylum Arthropoda; class Malacostraca; order Isopoda; family Cirolanidae; genus Bathynomus; species Bathynomus jamesi. Next base: position 996,294 of record JAJOZX010000737.1, on the reverse strand, counting down.
ATAATAACACTCGCACTTTGTCAAAGAATATTTTAGTACTTCCATTTTTCCCGGGTTTTTTAGGCATTGCTAATGTACTTAAACTTTTGGATATTAATGTAGTATTTTCATATAACAATATTGTGAAAAATATAATTGTAAAAAATAGACCTACCAATAATTCAGGTATTATCTATAAAACTTAATTTTCTAGTTTGCTTCCCATAAATCATTAAATATCAGTCATGGTACAGTGCTCACAAGAAGTCTCACGCCTCTGTCTCGTCCCAAGCTAGTCTGTTAGGTATAAAATGGGCGGTCCTTATGGCAGCGGAGGCGTGTTCGGATTGGTGCACATAACTGTTCTAACCCAATCAATGACGTCATTATTAGGTCACTTCTGATACATTTAAGTGTTTAAAATACGAATGATTAAGAAGCAGAATGAGCAAGTTTCGGGATGTTGGGATGGTTATGGAGCAATCCTAGTCATCATAATATTAGCTGGGCATTACATTATACCGTCTCAATATATACTGTAGACTGTACAGAACGACTAATTCGGCAAATATCCCAAATCATGGCATGATACCTAAGTTATTTGCTCAAATGCAATTATTGATGTTAAGTAATTGTTGCCAATATTGTTGTTTGTGATACATATCCTACGTGAAGAATCTAATGACCAAATTCCTCAGTGAACCTCTCACGCGCTCGCATTTCGAGGAAATCACGGTCGTCTCACTAATAGATAGTTTATCCATTGTTTTAAGTGGTAACCTATTAAGCGAACTATGTTATACCTATTCCATCTTATGAAAGTCATTAGTCTAAAGCAAGACTGGTGGGCCGTGAATCAGAGAAATTTGCATTTGATTTCTTCATCGTAATTATTACGTAATATAGTATACTGTATATAGTAGTATATAAGAGTTTATTGGTAGCATATCATATGACAATTCTCATAAACATGTGATGACCTCGATGTTGCCAGTTTTTATTTTTTTCCTGAAACTATTACCTTTTCAGTTTGTTTCAACAATGCATATATTTTCATCTCCACGAGCGTAGACATTGCAAGAAAAGATTCTAACTAAGGATAAGTAAAGTTCTTTCATGGTCACAATATATACTTTTACAGATGTCAGACACAAAAATATAATAAAATTCTATATTAACATAAATATATATTCGATACACATTTATGTCATAGCTTTAACATCAGTATTTCGTATAGCTTCCTCCAGCATCAATAATTTCTTGCAATCGTTGTGGCATAGAAGAGGCCAGATTGTAGGGAATGTTTGGTGTTCGGCGTAAGCTCTCCCAACTATTCCTCGTGTGAGCTAAAAGTGCTTCAAATGTTCTTTCATTGTGTTGCTCCCATTCGTTAATCATTATTGCCCAAAGGTTTTCAATCGGATTCAAATCAGGAGAACGTGGTGGCAGAATTAGATTAATAATCTCTGGGTGATCGTTCGTACCACGCTCTCACAACGTTACTCCTATGAATGGGACTGTTATCTTCCATTAAGTAAAATGGTTCCGGTGCTGGAACCAGATACGCACGAACACTGAGTAGCAGCACCTCTTCCAGTATCTGGCAATATTGCTGTCCAGTAAAGCGTCCATCTACTTGAGTCAATTCTCCGACACCATAGCCAGACATCCAGCCCCACACACCGAGATTGATGTGACCACTACGTTTGCTCGGGAAAACATTTCCTTCTTCATAGCGTTTTCCGCGCTGCCTCCAACAATGCAGGGAACCATGACTATCTGTTGAAAATGTTTTTTCGTCACAGTACACAACTTTTCTCCAGAATTCTTCCTCCTGCGGCAAGTATTGCAAGGCAAATCCCATCCGCGCCTCTTTATGCTCAATCGTCAATGCAGGTTTTATAGCTGGACGGCGAGAAAAATACCCTGCCTCGTGAAGTCTGTTGTTCACTGTATTTGCGCTACAACGAAGGTTCAGGTCTCTGTAAATATGCGTCGCTGGAACAAACGGATGCTCTCTGGCATGATTAACAATCGCAGCATCTTCCTCTTGAGATATTGAACGCGGAGGACCAGACCTCAACAAAGTAGCGATTGAGTTTTCTGCTTCATACCGATGAATCCACCGTTCCACAGTGCTTCGATGAACGTCTAGTCGTCTTCATATTTCTCTTATTGGCACACCATATTCATGCAATGTCACCATTGCTCCCCGCATTGCCTGGGTCGTCTCGTGGTGCACAGACTGCCTTTCCAACTTTGTGTAAATGGCTTATGTGAAGCGTGCTGGGACGATAAAGGAAATGAGGATACCATGCACCCCTTCTGAAATTGATTTCGGTTGTGAAGGGTACCAACCTATGGAAAACTGATGAGTGGGTAGTTGGGAGGTAACGAAAATGGTTCACTGAGTAGGTAGGTAGTTAATCTAACAATTATTAAATTCCTTTTATGTCAATAACTGGGTGGATGAAACCAATTGGTTGCTCACCAGAGTTATTCTCCACACTAGTATTTATATACTGTGTGGGAGGAGCGTGCTCGGTAATGGAGATACATTACCGCTCAAACAACCAAGGAATATACCAAGACAACGCTGGTGCAAGAAGCCCCGCGAAGAGAGAACAAACAGGGAACGAAAACGAAGAACGGGGCGAGAGGACGTACCAGCAAAGTACGCTCTCGACAATTACACAACCGGAGAAGGGAGAGACTCCAATAACTAAAAGTAAGTGACTAATTGAATTTTTAACCCATCAATTTAATCACATTAAATTAAGCTGGGTCAGACAAGTTAGGCCTACATTGTGGCCTAAGACCCAGCATCAACTCATAGCTTAACAAAGGTGAAGGTAGATTGCCCTAACCTAATCTTGTGAGGAATCCTACTGTGGACCTCAATTTATCTGCCCGCTCTGGACCATTTCCGGAATCTCTAGACTGACCCCTCTAGGCTAGACTTGATCTACTCTATAGTTAGACTGGAGAAATAAGGGGTGGGTTAATTGTGGACCAATTCATACAGAGCATTTTTCGCAAACCCTTCGAATGGTAATAATAATCAGCCAATTTCCTATTTTGTTGAAAATATGCATAAAAAATTCGTCTTAAGAGCCAAGGATCCAAAGATTGTCAGCAATAGTTTATATCCCAACTGAATATAGTCAGCTATCAACAGTATAATCATATTTTATTTGCATAATTACTCATGACTACTCTGTCATAGTAAATAACTTATTATGACTTAGGTAGTAGTGGTAATTCTGAGTGGCGGCCTCTAGCCACATACGTTAAAACTATCAGTGCGTCTAAGACCAGACTCTTCTGTTTCTGTCAATTCATTGTTAGTTTAAGGTATTTTGCTCTTTGTCTTTCTAGGTCTAGGGCATTAAAATAAATATTTGAGTTTGTGTTTAGCATTTCATATGAATTTCTCTCCTCTCCCTTAACCCATCCCAGCGTTCATTTTAGCCAGGGTTGACACTAGTGGGCCCAGCCCGAAAAACCCCACTTGAAAAAACCCACTATTTTACCCACTTGTGGGTTTTTTCATGAAACTTAAGAAGTGCATATGCAATTATTTTTAAAAATTCATATAGGCGCCTATAATGATTTTACATGCAAAGCAAGCAAACATGAGTCAACAAATAGACCTACAGGTATAACTCTTTGGGTGAGGTAGCAGGTTATAGAGTGTAGACATCAGCCAATCAGGGTGTTATACATCCTGATTCTTCAGTCAACTGCATCTTCAAGGAATTTTCTACTTCTTCATGGATTGTATTTAAAAGTGGACCAGACAAATTTCGACGGGAAGGTGGAGTGTAGCCTGGTCTTAGAGTCTCTATCATTTCAATAAAATACTTAGACTCTGCACATAGAAATGGAATATTATTTGCATAAAAGAATTTGGCTATTTTGTTATCAATGACATTTTTCTGCAAAGTTGTTGTTGTCATGCCAAAATCGCTTACTTTCTTTTGAATTTTTCTTTTTTTCATCTGTAATTGTGTCAGTGGTGGTGAGGATGAGTCTGGATCATCTGAGAGGTCTATGTCATGGCAGTATGAAGATGATGTACTGGCAGTATTGTCAGTCTTGTTTCTTGATTCCATGTGTTTCAAACATTTCATTAAATGCATTTTTATTCGCTCTATTTTATTACTTATTTCATTACTGCAATGTTTGCATCTAACTTTACTAGTCCCATCAATAATATTGACTTCACTCCATTCATGCCCTGATTTTCTTCCTGATCCAAAGGTCTTTGGCATTATTTAATGCAGTTATAACTTCAAACAGACTAATACTGTAGGCTAGCAGTAAAGATAAATATGCTGTTGCCAGTTTGTTTTATTTAACTGTGAAATAAAAGAAAAAATATTCAGTAATATGAATTAAATAGATATAACTAGCTGAATTAAGTTCCCTTTGGGAGCTGTAATTCATCTACTTCCAGCAGAAGACACAGGGGCCTGTCTTCCAAAGGAAGTATAGCCTAACAAATAGGATAATTTACCACACCAAATTTAGTTCAAATTGGTCCATGTTTTCCAAATTTTGTTGTGAAGCTCAATCTGAGAAAATAATAACTTTTTATGCTTAATTGCCTGGAAGGCAACCTTTTTGCTAAAAACAAGACAAATGTTATATTAATAGTGTACGGTACAGTACAGTATTATTATAAAAATAAGAATAGGTAGGTCTAATATGAACTACCATATGGACATATGAAAAAACCCAATTTTACCCGGGTTTTTTCGGGTTTTAGGTGAAAAAACCCGAAAAAAAACACCTGGGGTGGGTTTTTTAAAAAAAAAGTGGGTTTCTTGCCAACCCTGATTTTAGCCCCTCTCTCCCTTTCCTCCTCCCTTCGTAATTCCCCACCCAACCTCGTTTCCTTCGACATAGCAACGCTTACCTCCATCCTCATTCCACTTCCTTCAATAAACCGATTATCGCTGTCACTGTCTCTTCCTTCCATCCTTCAATGCCAGCGTTCTTAAACCTAGCACATAAATTATGTAATATGGAATCTAACACCTTAGATCTCTACGCATTCATGTTACTTGAAGACGCCTGTGTCTTAGGGGAATCTAAGTGTTGAGAGTGGGCTTAGGGGTAGTCTATAGATTATTACAGATGACCTTGAACGCTCCAACTATTTAAAAATTATTATTTATTACACACATCAAATGGCATAATACACACATGAACTTAAGTATCTCTTACACTATAGGAATGGAATTGAATCCTACCAGAGTTAAAAAATCGCGAAATATGATAGATTAGTTTGTATTAAGAGGTCACTAAGAGAAAAGGATTTGGGGTAGAGCGGAAGGTAGAGAGTATATTTTCCCCGAGTTTCGGTTATTATTAACGTTATATGGATACATTGCCGATGTCCCTGCTGAAGACCTCTGATGGGATGCGGTGTGATCAGAGAGAGAGAGCTTTTAAATCACACCTTTTAAATGGTTTGTGGGTAAGGGCTTCACGTATGTTATTTTAGTCCAGGGTAGTTTATGTGGAGGTGTTAACGTAACTTGCACTTGGGACTGTTAATTGTAAGACAACTACCATAGCTGGGACTGAGACACGTTATCCCCTGCATACTCTATATATATCTATATACAGTATGTCTCTATATATAAATAGATAGAGTGATCAACACAAAAATAGATGTGAACGTCATTGATGGGGTTAGATTATGTGCACCAATCCGAACACACCTCCGCTGCCATAAGGACCGCCCATTTTATACCTAACAGACTAGCTTGGGACGAGACAGAGGCGTGAGACTTCTTGTAAGCACTGTACATGATGGGAATATCAGTGTTAGCCTGAAGAAATATACTTGGTATATAATACTAATAATACTCAAACGTGAGTTTTGAAACAGTTGGGCCTAAATTAAATGGGGCATAGTAACCCATTAGGACCCAGTGTCAGTTCAAGCTTAACATTCTTAGGCAAAAGTCAAGATTTAAAGTTGTCTTCAAGTGTTTATTTCTAGTGAAGCTGATGAGATTACCCTCCATAAACGTTTTCCATATTTGTTCATCACAGAGAATAAAACAAAATAAAAAATCATACACTGGAATAAGGTTTACTAAATTTGGTAATATACAAGGTGTGTTCAAAAAGTTACCGAACTGGTTAGGCTATGCGTGCATCATGTGATGCATGTAGTAGTGTGACTCAGTCTGTGTCCAAAGATGGTTACTGTTCGTTGATATTGTATTTTGTTCTCTCGATATTTACTGTTTTGTGAAGTCATTTTGTGTGTTTTGTTGCATTTTGTGCATTTGAATAATGGCTACTGTTGAAGAATGGGTATGACGTTGAGACAAAAACAAATAGCAATCATTGCAATGGAAGTGTGTGACGTCCCTGAGACTGAAAAAAAGCACAGCAAGTCCGATCAAATGTGAAGGCAATGCTGATTGTTTTTTTATTACTACAGACTCGTTCATTACGAATTTGTCCCAAGAGGTCAAACAGTTAACGAACAGTTTTATTTGGAAATATTGAAGCATGTGCAAGATGCACAAAGAAAAAACAGCCTAAAAGTTGGAACACAGGAATGTGGATGTTGTACCATGACAATGCACCTGCACACACAGCATTGTCAATTCAGCAGTACCTGGCAAAGCACAACATCGTAGTTATTCCCCAGCCCCTATATTCTCCAGATTTTGTCCCTGGCAGACTTTTTTCTTTTCCCAAACCTTAAATTTGCATTGAAAGGTCAAAGATTTCAAAGTGTGGAAGAAATTATTCAAAATGCAACAAATGAATTGAAGGCAGTCAGATATATGGCCTACCATGAATGCTTTCAAAAGTGGAAATGCCATTGGGAGTGATGTAAATCTGCACAAGGAAACTACTTTGAAGGAGACAACATCAATTAGATCATCTCTATAATGGTGCATTTGCGCCAAAAATGAAGGTCAGATTCAATTGAAACAGCATGAAATACACCAGAAAAACCTATTTTCGTCACTAGTTTGGGTGGATGTGTTGTACCGAATCTTTACCAATAATGCAAATAAAATGTGAGGTATTGTTAAGAGGAATTTACAGAAGCTAAGGCTAACAAAGACCCTAAGATCCCCTCTAAGGTTAGCCTGAGAGAAAGAAGAGAGTAGGGGGTTAAAAGAAGAGAATAAGGAGTTAAAAGAAGAGAATAAGGGGTTAATTAAGTAGCAAAACCTATCTTTCGTGGGTTAACATTCATTCAGAAAAAGAGAGAGAGAGACTCACCATCATCATCCGCCGGCCACTGCTGACAAGTCAGAAAAATAGTCGAAGAGAATAGGAAAGGGGTGAAAGATGAAAAGAAGTAAAATAAAAATGCTTACAAACCATGCAAACACAGTATTAACTCAAAGAAACACTGTCATACCATGCAAACCAGAGACATGCAAGTAAAGAGAGGATGAGAAAAGAACAAAATAAAAAAGTATGAAGAGTATAAATTTAACGCTGGTATATCACACCCTGGCATGTCACAAGCTGGCATCAATTGTCAACCGACTCAAACCTTGACTATCACTCCCAGAGCTCCTGTTGCTAATTGTTTTATTATTTTAAACGACGTTAATATTTTTAAAATGCCTATCTAAACGGTTTTTAAACATATTAACGCTGGTAGAGTTCACAACGGATGCGGAAAGATTATTCCATTTATCAATTACTTTAAACGTGAAAAGGTTTCAGCGATGTTAGTAATTAAACGTCTGCCACGTAATTTAAATCCGTTATTACGAGTATTGCTATTATCGAAAATGAACAATTTATCAAAATTTACCTTATCGATTTTATTAACGATTTTGAAAACTTCAATAAGCTCCCCTCTTAATCTCCTAGTTTCGAGTGAATGCAAGTCTAACTCTTTAATCCTATCTTCGTAAGACTTGTTGCATAGTGACGATTAGTTTTGTGGCGCGTCGCTGAACCCTTTCCAATCTATAAATATCCTCACGCAAATACGGACACCAAAACTAAAGAGCATATTCTAAGTGATGCCTGACTAAGGATTTGTAAAGGGGCAATAAAATATTCTTCGATTAACTTCGAAATTACGTGCTATGAAGCCTAACATCCTATTAACTTTTGTGCAAAACTCCATGCACTGATTCCTAACTTTTAAATCCTTAGATACGCATACGCCTAAATCTACTTCCTCGTCAATACTTGCTAACTGTCTATCGTCTATCGTGTACGTGTAATGATTGTTACGAGAACCTATACGCAAAACTTTACATTTGTCTACACTAAATTCCATCTGCCACTTATCCGTCCACTCCATAATCCTATTTACATCGACTTGGAGCCTATTTCTATCGTCCACGTTAAGAACTTTACCGCCTATTTTAGTATCGTCCGCGAATTTTGACACGTTACTGGTCAAGCCTACATCTGTTATTAATGTAGATTATAATAGCAATGGGCATAACACTGAACCCTGAGGGACACCACTACCTACATTCAGCCACCCCGATTCCCTACCATTAACGATGACCCTCTGTTTCCTGGCACGAAGCCATTCCTCTAATCAGTTAGCTACCTGGCCGCGTATACCATGCGCTTTAACCTTCGCAATTAATCTTTTATGCGGAACTATTGAATGCTTTTTTAAAGTCTAAATAAATAATGTCAGCTGGTCTCTGCCTATCGTATTCGCGCACTATTTCGTTATAAAATTCTAACAAATTAGTTAAACAAGATTTATGGCATCAAAACCCATGCTGACTACTATTAATCAAATCCCGACTTTCTAAGTGATCGACGAAACGATCCCTAACTACGGATTCCAAAAGTTTACTGACAATTGACATTGAGCTGTGGGTGTAACCAGTGGCGGTTCCTCATATGGGCAATATGGGCAGCCGCACAGGGCGGCATTTGTGGAGGGGCGGCATGAGCGCCTGCAAAAAAAATAAAAATAAAAATAAGAATAAATAAATAAATAAATAAATAAAAATAAAAAATAAATAAATGGCACAATTTGATCCTATAATGCAAGAGCACATTAACCGTGTCCAAAAAGGGACCTCCAGTCACACCAGCTAACTCGGCCACCACATACAAAACGAACTCATTGATTTGTCGAGCAGCAAGACCATTTCAGCAATGGTGAGCGACATCAAACAATCAAAGTTTTTTTCAATAATTCTAGATTGCACTCCAGATATCAGCCATACTGAACAGTTGTCAGTTGTGATTCGGGTTGTGTCACTGGAGGGGAAGCCCCATGTAAAGGAACATTTCATGGGGTTTTTGGAGGCAGAGGAGTCCACTGGTCAACATTTGGCATCTCTGATTCTGAAGAGACTGGAGGAGCTAAAAGTTCCTTTCATGGACTGTAGAGGACAATCATACGACAACGGGGCCAACATGAGGGGAAAAAACAAGGGTGTTCAATCCAGGCTCCTAGAAATTAATCCCAGAGCTCTGTTTGTTCCATGTGGGGCTCATTCTCTGAATTTGCTTGTGGCCGATGCTGCTAAGGGATCTATTGATGCCACAAGTTACTTTGGCATCTTGCAGAAGCTTTACAACTTGCTTTCAGCCTCCACACAACGATGGGCCATTTTGAAAAAACATGTGAACATCACATTGAAGATGTGGTCTGATACAAGGTGGGAAAGCAAGATCAAGAGTGTGGAGCCCCTGAGATATCAGGCAGCTGCAGTGAGAGATGCACTGATCGAGGTGAGGGACCACACCAAAGACTCTGTAATAAAGGTCGAGGCTCAATCTCTGTCAGAGGAGGTTGGGTCATACCACTTCGCCATTTGTTCAGTGGTGTGGCATGACCTGTTGTGCCAAATTCAGCATGTGAGCAAGCAGATGCAGTCTCCTAGCATGCACGTTGATGTTGCAGTAAATCTCCTAAAAAAAACAGAGAGAGGTCTCCGCAATTACAGGGCAACAGGTTTTGTGGCTGCACAAATGGCAGCCACAGATATCTGTGAACAAATGAATGTGGAGGCTGTGTTAAAACAAAAACGGCTGAGGTCCACAAAGCGGCACTTCTCCTATGAAGCATCTGATGAGCCCTTGATTGATGCTTTGAAGAAGCTGGAGGTGACATTTTTCAATGCAGTGGTTGATGCTGCAACATCAGCCATTCAGGAAAGATTTTCCACGTTGGAAATTGTGGGAGAGAAGTTTGGAGTGCTGACACATTTCCAAAATCTCACATTTGAGGAGCTGACAGAACAATGTGTGAACCTTAGTACTACACTACACTTTAAGGGACAATCTGACTTGGATGGCAGAGAGCTTGCACAGGAGCTGAAGAACTTGCCTGACTTGCCATCAAAGACCATATCCTTGCTTGAACTGCTGACATTTATCCATGAAAGGGAGCTCTCTGAAATATATCCAAATTTGTGGACTGCTCTCAGAATTGGTCTTACTCTTCCAGTCACTGTTGCTGAAGCAGAGAGGAGCTTTTCAAAGCTGAAGCTCATCAAATCCTACCTGAGGTCAACTATGTCACAGGAACGCCTTACCGGTCTGGCCATCATCAGTATAAATCATACAATTGCTTAGCAGATTTCATATGATGATTTAATTCATGACTTTGCATCAAGGAAGGTAAGAAGAATCAGGCTTTAGATGGCAGTTGTGCTGTGGTGCAATTTATTTTGTTTCTTGTTCAAAGTGTAGCATAATAATTACCCTCTCTTAAGTGTCTCATTCTATTTATGTGATAGAGCATTTGTACAATTTAGAAATTTGATTCTCTAGTTTATTTATGGCAGTTGTGCAATTTAATTTGTATTTTTCCTGTTCATAGTATCATAATTACATTCTCTTAAGTGAGTTATTCTATTTACGTGATGAAAGATTTGTAAAATTCAGAAATTTGAGTCTTTGTTTTGGTTCTGAAGTTCCAACAATTAGTCCAATAAAAAGTTATTTTGTGAAAGAGTTATGTCTGTCCTTTATTTTGGGGGGATTCGAATGTGTGTGTGTTGGCGAACAGGGGGGGGGCGCTGAAGGTGAGGTTCGCCCAGGGCGTCATGTAAGCTAGGACCGCCACTGGGTGTAACGTTAGCTAATTTGAAGTCTTCAGGAATATAATCCCCGCTTCCAGTGACTTATTAAAAATTTTTGTTAAGGGGCCTATGATAACGTCTTTCAAATCTTTCAAATGTCTATGATAGTGATTTCTAACCTTTTTATGATGGTGACACACTTTTGATGTATCAGAAAGGATCCGACACACCATTTATATTTTCAAAATTTATTTATAGAGAAGTTAAAAATATAGTGGCAATCAGAGAAATAATTAACAGCAATGAGTAAAAATACTAGCATTGCAAAGAAAACATTTATTTATTTAATTAAATGTTGCGACACACTGGTTGGAAACCGCTGGTCTAGGATAAAGTGCATCAGGGCATGGTAACATGGTAAAAATTTTTATAGTGGGCACACAAGGGGTCCTTTGGCCCATCTGGGTGGCTCCACTGTTAATATAAACAAACCACAAATAGTTACATGCAAAATTAAGATACAATTGATCTCTGCAGATTGTCACACATCTACAGCTGTACATTAACTTTAAATCTTTGGAACCTGTGGATCATTATTCATTACCATTACCATTACCGTACTAATTTTAAACAGCATATGATTATCTCATCTCAAGATGTTTTACATGGATCTAGAGGATCTTAGTCGCTTCTTGTCTACTACTTATATATGCAGTACCTTACAATAGTTTTGCAGACTCGAAGGATCAGGTTGGCTACTTTCTCATATGACTATCGCAGTGCCGTAACAAGGGCGAGGCGAGTGAGGCACTTGCCTCGGGCGCGCAAAGCTGAGGGGCGCAGAAAAACTATATAAACTATGTATCTACTATCCCAAGCACGCCATGCCATTAGGGAAAGGACGCATTTTTATAGATTTTCAGTACTTTACCCTGGTGTATATTAAGATATTCGATAACGTTGCGTGATTTCATCATTTGGCAGATAGCCAAGTAATCATGATTGTTTATATGCCTGGGGCATATAAACAACAACTGTAATGCAAATCAATTTTAACGATCCACCATCCTGGCCCTCTATAAACGACATGAGATGCCACCTTATTGAACATGGACCTGACCAGGGAAAAGCTGCGGATTTTTGTGAATCAGCCTCGGCAGATGGGAGAAAATTTTCAGGAGACTGGTTTGTTAAAACATCTTCTAATGGGGAAATCGTAGAGCGCAACTGGCTTATTTACTCTGAAACTAGTAAGTCCATTTTCTGTTTTCCATGCATATTATTCGATCAGCGCTTTTCCAAACCGAATATTGCAAATCAGAAAACAGGATTTAATGACTGGAAAAAATTTAAACCGTATTGTAAAACAATGAAAATTCAATTAATCATCGTGAAAATTTCTGTAAATTGGAAATCCCTACAAAAAGATGTGCTATGATGTTTCGTGCCAAAAACAACTTACCACTTAGAGGATCGTGTAGCGTTATAGGAAACCCTAATTCGGGAATATTTCTTAATCTTTTGGAACTTATGTCATTATGATATTGAACTAAAATAGCATATCATAACTCACAAAACAGGTTCAGTGAGCTATTTTTCACCGGCAATACAAAATTAATTTATTGGGCTACTAGCAAACTAAGTCCGTAATGAAATTATATCCAAAATAAAAAAAGCAAAGTATTATTCAGTGCTTCTGGATTGCACACTAGACATATCTCATCGTGAGCAAATGTCCCAGATTATGAGATACGTGAAAATCGACAACGGAGTTGTATCTATAGAAGAAAGTTTCATAGACTTCATTGAAACCAAGGAAAAAACGGGTGGTGGATTAGCCGAAGAAATAATAAATAAGTTTGAAAAGGATGGAATTGATCTCCAAAAGCGAGAGGTCAAGTGTATGATAACGGAGCAAATATGTCAGGCATGTACAAAGGCGTCAAAGCTATCATTCTGTAAGGAAAATAAATATGCAAATTTTGTACTATGTTCAGCTCATAGTCTCAATTTGGTTGGAGTACATGCAGCTTCTGTCAATTCTTTTATGATTTCATTCTTTGGTATTGTACAAAAGATATACACATGTTTTTCTAATTCTACCTCTCGTTGGGATATTTTAATGGATGTATTAAAAGTAATATCACTAAAAGGTCATGCTGATACTAGATGGTTATCAAAAGCAAATTCAATTGCAGCCTTAAACTCGCAGATTTCGGAAGTTACCAAGGCTCTAAAAGATGTTACTGTTGCATCGAACTGTGCAGAAACCGTTTCAACAGCTAACAGTCTTATTAAAAAAATTAATTAAGAGTTTTTGTGCACGTTATTCGTATGGCATAATATCCTAACTCGTATTGCCAGAGTGAATAAAGCCCTACAAGCAAAAGGCATTATTGTTCGTCCGGCTTCTAAGATGATCTACGGATTACGGAATACTTTGCAAGAGATGCGTGGAAGCGATAGCGATATGGTAAATATTTTTACTGATTGTAAAAAAAAGCTGAAAGTATAGAAATACCAGCAGAATTTATGGAATCCAGAAAGCGAAAACATAAAAGACAGCAGATTTATGAGGCGGAAGACGAAAGTCATAACTTATCAGCTGAACAGTCGTTCAAAATACAAATAAAATCCATATTTGACAGCATAATATTTGAGTTAAACTCGAGATATGAAGCTTTAAATGAGATATCTTCTGATTTTGACTTTTTTCGGGTAATTCATTTGTTAAAATGGATACTGATAATCTTCAAAAAGCAGCAGTGGATTTAAGTCTTAAATTTTAGCTTTTCCAAACAGCATTTTGTAACATTTTGGCAGATATTATTTAACATATTCTTTATACTCACTAATGACATAATTATCTAAAACTAAACTAATTTTTCATCAAAAAATAAATAAATATTGAAACGACCACTGCTTGTGATACTACGTATATTTTTCTATAAAATCCTGAAAAAATGAAAAAAAATTTAGATATAAATAAATTTCTACTGACTGGATTAAGGATACTATGGATCCAGATGTTCCCTAATCAGGCCACCATCCCCGTGTGGTCTGAAATAACACTAGCATTATCTTTCCAGTATATAAATATTCAATGTAAATTTTATATTTACATTTAGGATAAACAGTTCTAATTGTGGCATATGTGCATGTATTATATGTATTTATATGGCTTCCAAGACAATTCTATTTTTACAAATTTTGAAAATTCCTTGTCGCCCAGTACCCTAAAATTTTATTTACTAGGCGACAAATTTTCTTCACTGAGTGACATTCATGTCGCCCATTCACTAGGTTAAAAAATGCTCTTATGAAAAAACTATATATGCTTACAACATGGTATCGTATGTGGTACCTTTACTTCTCAATTAAATATAAATTATTAATTATTTGAATTAAATATCTACAAAATTGCCTCGGGATTGGCGACATAGCCTATTGGGAATGAAAATAATTGCCATACATACATAGAACCCATATGTAGGCATCGGGCCTGTATAACAACAAGAAAACCAAATTTATTGTTTCGTGTTCAAAATTTTCCACTGCTGTCTCGTGAAAATTACTTCGAGAGAAGAGTCAACGAACTTTGCAAAATTAGCAAATAATAAAAATACGAAGATGTACATTATATTATAGCGGCTCGCTCGGAGCTTGCTTATGTTACAGCGATGCTTTAACCCTTTAACGACGGATGGTACCTTAAGGTCCACCAGAAATAATAATATAAATTGTACTACAATGTCTCGTTTCTATAAATGTCATTTAGTTGTCGGGAAAGGAACCCAAAATGTGTATCATTTCAGTGACTAATTACTAAAATATTTAGTTTTCAATAACAATAAAACCTATACGTTCTGGTAACAAGAGTGGTCGCATATGCTGCGGACTCGTCCGTAAAGGGTTAAGCAAGGAAGATGTACTTTATACAATCACTGCCTATATTAGTTACATCAAATCAATTCATTATGTAACTCCATCGTACCACGGCCCTACATCGAAAAAGATCGTCACGCCCTACTGTGAAAAATGCTCTGTATGAATTGGTCCCCAATTAACCCACCCCTAATATCTCCAGTCTAACTGTAGAGTACGTTAAGCCTAGCCTTGTAGGGGTCAGCCTAGAGATTCCGGAAATGGTCCAGAGTGGGCAGAGTAAATTGAGGTCCACAGTAGGATTCCTCACCAAATTAGGTTAGGGTAATTTGCCTTCGCCTTTGTTAAGCTATGAGTTGATGCTAGGTCTTAGACCACAATGTAGGCCTAATTTTACTGACCCAGCTTATATTATGTTCCCAAACTGGGTTAAAAAACACAACTGATCACTTACTGAGTGTTATTAGACAGTCCCTCTTCTCTTTGCGCAATTGTTGAGAGCGTACTTGCTGGTGGGGATCTTTTTTTTTGTTTAGCCTCTTCCGCCTCCCCGTTCCGTCTTGTTCACTCGTTCCTTCTTTCCGTTCTTCCCGCGGCTTTTTCCACCAGCCTTCTCTTGGTTTTTTCGGTTGGTTGATTGGTGATGTATGTCTATTACCGAGCACGCTCTATCACACAGTATATAAATACTAATGTGGAGAATAACTCTGGTGAGCAACCAATTGGTTTCATCCACCCAGTTGTTGACGTAAGAGGAGTTTAATAATTGTTAGGTTAGCTACCTACCTACTCAGTGGACCATTTTCGTTACCTCCTAGGCTCCCAACTACCCACACGTATCAGTTTTCCATATACTGGGGGCCCCGGGAGATAAAAATCTTGATGTCATTGTCACCAATTTTTATGGTTTATGTCTGAGTGTAGACTAGCTAACTATTTGACTGTAAATGCCTGTTAATCTGATTAACAGTGACTATCCTCACCTTCTCATGGAGATGTAGTATTTAATTAGAAGAGAAAATATACATCCATAGGATGAGACTGTCCATGGTCTTTACCATAAGAAAAGTGAAAGTTAAAAGATGAAATTACAATTCCCAGCATCTATTTTTTGTTGTAAAACTAGTCGCGCCTTTAACGCTGTTTGTCGCTGAGGTCTTGTGTTTGTCATTGTTGTAGTAGGATGTGTTACCGCTCCTACTGTCAAGGGGATAGTTACTGGAAGTTCAGTGTCTCCAGTTGTTACTGTCGGTGGAGAGGGTTCTCCAAAGTCCATTGTTTTGGGTCCAGACTCTAGGGGATACAAAAGAGAAATGTTGGGGTTGTTTAACCTCCTTCGCAACATCTAAGGTCATATGACGGAAGGGACCTACAGCTTTACGTGGGATCCGAACCACGGGTTGCTACATAATCTGAGCGCAGAGGACGGTCTCCCATCCAACTACTACCCAGACCCAATGTCGCTTAACTTCGCTGATCTCCGAGAAGCGGTGTTACGACATCGGCCACTACGTAGCCCAAGGGGGAGGGTATAGGGGCAGAGCCCCCGTGAAGATCACGTATCACAAATTGATCGGTATAGGGTTTTATATTTTTTAGGTTAGTTAGGTTAGGGGGTTAGGTTTTTCTCATGGTTTTTGATGTTTCCTCCAAAACATGCTAAAACCATTGGTTTCCTGTTGTTTAGGATAAATCTGACCATCGCTATTACCGTAAATTATTGCTTGTGCTATGTTCCCCCACCCAAAACCCCTGGTTCCCACGGTGGTCCCCCAGATTGTAGGAGGGGTTGATGTGGTGAAATGACTTCAAGCAATAATTTACTGTAATGGCGATGGTCACATTCATCCTAAACAACAGGAAACCAATGGTTTTAGCATGTTTTGGTGGAAAAAAAAACAAAAATTGAGGTGGTGCCCCTATTCTAAACTATTACCCAAAACCCCTCAAAGTTATTATTCGTTTTTTGACCCAGTCACACCCAGCAATAACAGCAATATATATTGAATAACCAATCAAAACTGAATAAGAAAATATATATATTATCTTGTGCAAATTTGTATAAAATGTGTTTTTTTATTAAAATATATTTCCTATTTTTGATGTTTTTCAATATATATATATATATATATATATATATCGACTATTTGGTGAATATTTCTTATTTTTGGTGATTCTAGCTACTTCTGCGTAATTCAATTTGTCCTGTTTTACAAATAAATGATTTTTAGCAATTGTTCGTCTGTTTAGTTTGTTTTTTTTGTGACGTGTGTCATTTCAGTTTAAGGGCAGGCGAAATTTAGCTGACTACCCATGCAAGGTTGGCACATGTTATTACATTATCATTTGTATAATTTAGGTCTCGGGGGTATGGGGGCAGAGCCCCCATAAAGATTACGCATCACAAATTGATCGGTCCTAATGTTTTGCGGACAGTTCAGTAGTGACACCGGTTAGGTCAACTGTATGCCCTTGATGATTGGTTAGGTTAAGTCATGATATTTTTGTTTAAATTCGTTAGTTTAAACAAAAATGATGAGTGCAAACTTTTCTGGTTAATTTTGAGGTGTTTTGTATGAAACTGCCATCCATTTCCTGTGCAAATGCGTAGTTTTCAAGATGACAATATCTCGAAAACTACGCATTTGCACAGGAAACAGATGGCAGATTCGTGCAGAGCACCTCAAAATTGACCAGAAAAGTTTGCTCTCATTATGAAAAGAGACTGGGTCAAAAAACGAATAATTACCCACCTCAAAATTAACCAGAAAAGTTTGTTCTTATCATTTTCATTTAAACTAACGAAAATATTGCGACAACCTAACCAATCATCAAGGGTGTACAGTTGACCAAACTGGGCCTTCAGTTGACCAAACTGGGCCTTCAGTTGACCAAACTGGGCCTTCAGTTGACCAAACTGGGCCTTCAGTTGACCAAACTGGGCCTTCAGTTGACCAAACTGGGCCTTCAGTTGACCAAACTGGGCCTTCAGTTGACCAAACTGGGCCTTCAGTTGACCAAACTGGGCCTTCAGTTGACCAAACTGGGCCTTCAGTTGACCAAACTGGGCCTTCAGTTGACCAAACCGGTTAATATTGGTTATTTCACCTAAATATCTTATGATCTTTTCATATTAGGCACTCACTGTCACATTTTGGGCAAGTTAAGGATGAGAGAATAACGCCATAATTGATAAAAACATCCAATCCTTTGTCTTCATCTAGGGCACATGACGAATCAAGTTCTCAAAGTCAAAATCACACGAATGGCATGTCATAATTCTATCACAAACACCACTAAACTGAATCCAATTAGAAAAAAAAAAAATAGCCAGAACAAAACTCAACTAACTAATTAAGTTGCAGAGTAGCAAAAAAATAACCCAATCAGGAAAAATATTTTAGCAAAAAAAGGACATTATAACCAAAACAGGAAATATATTTTATTAAAAAAAGTACATTTGAACAAATTTGCACAATATAAGATATATATTTTCTTAGTCAGTTTTGAATGGCAATTCAATATATTGTACTGTTTTAACTGCGCATGAGTGGGTTAAAAGATGAATATTAACCCTGTTTTTTACCAATTTCTTTCTTCAAGCAATTCTTTACTGTTTATATATTCCTCTCCCAGATAGAACCATACTAAGGAGAGGCAACTGGAATATACTTCCACTTGATGTTTGAATTTTGTACATATAATTGTGTGACTTCATCGCTTAACAAGTCGTTAATAACCTGTTCACCAGCCTTGAAACATGTAGCATTGTCAGTCCAAGCTGTCTTGGGTACTGAATGTCATGCACAGAATCTCTTAAAGACAGCAACAAAAGATTCTGCTGTAAGGTCATCCACAACATCCAGATAAACAGCTTGTGAGGCAGCACATGTAAACAGTACAATGTACATTTTTTGTTCAGTGTCAACCACCCCTACAGTCAATGCTCCTGTATAGTCAATGCCTACAGTCTCAAAGGGTCTGTTGAGAGTAACTCTATCCTCTGGCAAAGCAGGAGGATTTTGCAAATTACTTGTAAGTATCATTAGAAGTAAAGTTACTGAGTTCCTTGAAGAGTGCAACCTTATAAATGATAGCCAGCATGGCTTTTGAAATGGAAGGTCCTGTCTAACCAACTTGATTGAATTTTATGATGGAGTCCTATTGCATTTGGACAATGAAGAGCCAGTAGATATAGTATACTTAGATTTTGCAAAGGCATTTGATACTGTTCCTCATGCAAGATTATTGGTAAAAGTTAGAGCCCATGGTATAAGAGGTCATATAGCTGACTGGATAGAAGAATGGCTGAGAAACAGAAAACAGAGTTCTTCTAAATGGAAATAAGTCTACTTGGAGACCCGTATTGAGTGGAGCCCCACAGGGGTCTGTGCTGGGACCTCTGCTTTTTGTTGTCTATATAAATGATCTAGAGAAGGGCCTATCATGTAAAACCTCAAAATTTGCTGATGATACAAAATTAGGCCATAATATTAAGTCAGTAGCAGGAGCAATGACAATACAAAAAGACTTCGACAGAGTTACATCCTGGGCAGATAAGTGGGAGATGAAATTTAATGTTGATAAGTGCAAGGTTATGCATATTGGGCCAAAAAATCCAGAATTTGAATACAATATGAATGGAATTTGGATTAAAAATGATGATAAAGAGAAAGACTTGGGTGTCACTATGACTAATGAACTTAAACCCTCAAATCACTGTATGGTAATCAGAAATAAAACAAATGCTAGACTCAATCTCATGCAGACACATTGAATACAAATCACCTAATATTATAAAGGAACTATACATTTCGTATGTGAGACCCCTCCTCAAATACTGTATTCAATTTAATAGTCCCTATTTGATACAAGATATTGAAAAACTGGAAAAAGTACAGAAACGAGCAACAAGAATGATCCCATCTCTAAGACAATTGACATATAAGGAAAGACTGTCGTATCTAAACATGTTCTCATTAAAAAGGAGGAGGTTAAGGGGTGATATGATAGAGGTGTATAAAATGATAAAAGGGTTGGATAAGATAGATTTTGAGTCTCTTTTAATTAAAGATCACAATAACCAGACTAGAGGTCATAGTATGAAATTATTTAAGCCAAGATGTAGAACAAATTTAAGAAAACATAGTTTTACAAACAGAGTAATTAAGTTTTGGAACAGTCTGACAGAAGAAGTGGTGACTTCAGATACACTTGATTCTTTCAAAAGAAGGTTGGATAGTTTGATGTCTGCAAGGGACATCTGGTGATAGTGTTTAAGCCCATTTTTATTGCATGAATGGTACTAGTTTATTTCATATATATTATGTGTATTTAGGTGATAGATCCCACAGCTCAACACAAGTGTTGTGGGATATAGGGAGGCATCATCTTGGGTTAGGGGATATTCTCTGTCCTTACACACCCCGTTTAGAGAGATTCCTCTGCTGAGTGGTGCCCCCCATAGTACTGTAAGGTATTGAAAAACTCATGATCTTCACTTGACCCACAAACCACTTATTTTTGGTTGGCAAGGTACTGGTATTGATGGGTACCGTAATGAAATTGACTAGATTCTTTGGATCTGATATATTTGCATGTCAGTTATAAATAGATATAGAGTGTAACATATTTGTGGATAGTAGCCTATTATGACTTTGATCCTCTGGATCCAGAGATTCTATCTTTAGTTTTAAATTGATAATTAATTAGTTTTAAATTGGTAATTAGTTAGTTTTGTAAAAATTGGTGGTTGCCAATGTATAGGCAGTTTTTACATAGTGGAGCCACCTCAATGGGCCGAAGTGGTCCCTTATGTGCTTCTGTTTCCTATAGGGACTAGCATGAATACGCCTACATGTGACACACTCATTCAGAACTGTTTTAACAGTGATCCTTCCCTTGGGTATCCAGTAAGTTTTTCTTAATGCAGTTAGTGTCTGTGGTACCCCCATCTGATGTACATCATTTTGTGTTTGTCTGATGATTAATGTTGTCAGATAGCTAAATCTACATAAAAGGATTGGATGCAGGGCCGTAGCTAGACCAAATCAGCAGGAGGGGCGGAGAAATTGACAGGGGGGACAATGAAAAAATTTAATGTCATTTTTTGTGAATATCGAAATACCGGGTGTCCGAGAATTATCTGTACAATTTTTGGCTGTTATTAAAAGTCAACCATGAAGTGTAGAAATTCCAGTGTTGTCCCATTTTACAGAGAAACTCTAAGTTTTTTCTGATAACAAGTTTTGACAAGTTTTTTCTTTTTTGTACGTGGGTGACAGACATTGATGATTTAAAAGCAAGAATCACAGCTGCTATTGAGCGAATTGATGTGGATATGCTGCAGCGTACATGGCAACATTTGGATTATCGATTGGATGTTTTGCGAATCACTGATGGTGCACATATCGAATGTTTGTAACAACATTACTTTAATAAAAGAAACTTTTGAAAATACAGATTCTAAATAATCTTGTTTAAGAATTTTACGTGTGTTATCAAGAATTTTATTAAAAGATGAAATTGTACAGATAATTTTCGGACACACTGGAATTTCTAAACAACTTGTCAAAACTTGGTATCAGAAAAAACTTAATGAGATTCTCTGTAAAATGGGACAACACTGGAATTTCTACACTTCATGGTTGACTTTTAATAACAACCAAAACTTGTACAGATAATTCTCGGACACCCTGTATAGTGTATACTGCAGAAAACATAATTACATAAACGTTATTTTATCACCACCTATTCCTCTTAGAACCAAAATACAAAAAAAATTCTCGAATAACAATACTATTTATAAAGTGCTGAGTTTTCCCAGGGGGAGCATATTATTTTCAAGGGTGGGCTTTGCCCCCCTGGCACCCCCTTGGCTACGGGCTTGATTGGATGTTTGCTTTTGTAAGACAGTTTTGATTTGTCTAATCTCCCTTTACACCTTAGATGACCTTCCTCATCTCTGAACAAGTTTAGATCCACAACTACTGATGGTACAGGCTCTTTTGTTTGTTTCCCATTAGTCAAGAATTCTAACTCTTTATTGTACTCCTTTTGTTGTGCATACCCTATCCAGTACTTAGTTGCAACTTCTGTATAATTGTGATTGTTCTTATAGTCAGCAGAATGCTAAAAAACCTGGAAAATTTGGATTTTTTCTAATTTTTTCCAGGGATCCAGATAGTGAACAAGTTTTTTGCAGTTTAGTTTATATACCCATAAAATTATCATATTTTCTAATCTACATGAAAGAAAATTAAAATTAAGGGTATAACTATATGATTTATTAAGTTTCTGAAAGGTGGTTTTTACTTGGTTTTACGCAAATTTCTCTAGAATATAGCTTTATATTTTTCTTGCCCTTTCCATGCTTATGCCTCATGTAAAAAAAGCATAGGCTGGATGGTTATTGGTCAGCTGATGACCTTATTGAGACTAGCATCTTTGCCAAATTCATGTCAAGAGATAAGTACCAACTGATTTTGCGTTTCATTCATTTCACCAACAGTGAAAAACCCAATGACAATCATGACAGATTGTATAAAATTAGGCCAGTGTTCTCTCTTTTTCAAAGTTAATTTCAAAAGTGCTTGAAACCTTATCAAAAGTTGGTGATTGATGAATCCCTAATTTTATTCAAAGGGCAAATAGCATTCAAGCAGTATACAGGGTGGGCCAAAAGTCTGGATCCATAGGAAAATATTTATTTTAATACATAAATTACAACAAATGGTAAATACTTAAAATGAATATCAACTTTAATTCGTAAATGCGTACCCGTGATACTGTACAGTAGTTCGTACTCCAGTATAAACAACAAAATTATAACAAATGCTCAAATTGGCGGCCTCTGACATCGAGACATTTGTGTATACGATGAATACAGGATCTTTGAACATTTCTTAAGGTTTGAGTACCGATGTTATTACAGGCAGGCAGATATGATTTCCCCCTTAAGTGCAGCGATTGTTCTAGGATGATTTCGATAGACTACTGACTTCAAATGACCCCACAAAAAAAAGTCGAGTGGTGTTAAGTCTGGAGACCTTGGTGGCCATTCAACGGGACCTCGCCTTCCGATCCACCGATTTGGAAAAGTTTGATTCAAAAACGTCCTCACAGCAACAGCAAAATGTGGTGGGACACCGTCTTGTTGAAACCACATTTTCCGTCGTTCTAACAAAGGAATGTCGTCTAATTGGTTGATAAGATAAGATTGTAACATACGGAGGTATGTCTCTCTTGTTACATTACCTTCAAAGAAATACAGGCCAATTAATCTTTCACCAAATATCGCTGCCCACACCATAATTCGTGGATCAGTTTATGTCCTTCCTCCATCCAATTTGGGCTGTCTTGGGACCAGTAACGTGTATTGTGCCTGTTAACTCTACCATTTAGATGAAATGTGGCTTCGTCGCTGTAAAACACAGTGAAATCACATTGTTGTATGAACCACTCACAATATTCCACTCACCGATCTGTGTCATCACCATGCAGTTCTTGAACCAGGTGCACTTTGTAGGGATGGAATTTATGATTTTTAATAATTCTTCGAATTGAAGTTCTCGAGATGCATGTTTCATTTGATAATCTTCTTGTTGACTTTACTGGACTATTCGTTAAATTTTCACATACCATTGCAGAGGTATTTTCATCAGTTGCAGTTTCTGGATGACCAGAACGCCGTCGATCATGTACACTTCCTGTTTCTTTGAAACGTTTAAACAACTTGCCAACAGTCGCATGTGTTACTGGATGCTTATCAGGATGATTTCTATTGAATTCGGTAGCAACTCCTCTGTGTGTAGCGCCCTGTCTCGCGTACATGAGCAAAAGTTCTACCTGGTCTTCTGTTAGATTCAAAGCCATTTCTGGGCTGAAATAAAAAAAGTATTTAAGTATTTATACTGGAGTACGAACTACTGTACAGTATCACGGATACGCATTTACGAGAAAGTTGATATTCATTTTAAGTATTTACCATTTGTTGTAATTTATGTATTAAAATAAATATTTTCCTATGGATCCAGACTTTTGGCCCACCCTGTATATATACCATCCAAACGCCATTGTTTTGGCATAAAACTATTAATTTTATTCAAAGGGCAAATAGCATTCAAGCAGTATATATATATACCATCCAAATGCAAATCGTTTTGGCATAAAACTATTAATTTTATGTGACTGCAAAACTGGCATAATTTGTGATTTGTTGATATATGGTACAGGAGCGACCACTGAAGTTGACAGAGAAGACCCTCTTGGTATGTCTGGTGCAGTTGTAAAAAAAATGATAGCACCTTATTTAGATAAGGGCCATATTCTTTACACTGACAATTGGTACACTAGCCCTGGACTTTGTCATTATCTCAATGAACATCAGACAGGATCTTGTGGGACAGTCAGAGTAAATAGGAAGAATATGCCAAAATTTACAAAGAATCCATCTACAAACATGCAATGTCTAAATAGTGGACCTTTATTAGCAGTAAAGTATTCAGACAAGAGAGATGTGCACTTCCTGACAACCATACATAAAGGTCAAATGGTAGATTCAGCTAAAAAGGATTTCAGAACAGATATGACTATCAAGAAACCAGATGTCGTATTTGACTACACGAAAAATATGCGTCTAGTTGATAAATCTGACATGCAGATAACCTTCATAGAATGCATGTGCAAAACAATAAAATGGTATAAAAAATTGTTTTTTCATCTGCTAGCAGAGATGGGCAAGATACTTGGAAATTGTATCCGAGATACAGATACAAGATACTTGAAAAAACTGTATCTTCAAGATACAGATACAAGTTACAGATACAAGATACATTTTTAAGATACAAGATACTTTTGAAAGAATAATTATTTGAGTTTAGTTTCACCTGGTGAGCCATGAGCGCATGAGTTGTCTCATTCAATTGTTTATTATTATATTTTCTGGATGTAAATAAATGTCAAATCAATGGTACTTCATATCTCAGTATTCATATAGTGATATAACTAAAAGGAAAGCACAAAGTAAATATGTATATAAATAATCGTGAAAATTTTTAGGTATTGAAAAATAAAATAAACCACACTTTTTCAATTTATGTACCGTATTTCAAATAAATTGTTAATACAGGTATGCTCAGTTACCCACTCATGAAGAAAAAAAGTTTTCCTCATAATAAATATATTTGCAGGAATAAGCAAATATATGTATAATTCCTGATTTTTAATCATGTTAAAATATGTTAAAACTGCGGGATACAAGATGAAACCTGAGTACATCTGTGCCGAGACTGTGCACGCAGTGCAACAGTAGTATTCATGTACAAACATGTAACAGCACTCACTGGCCTGCTTCAATGTGCGTCAGATATGATCATATTTCATGAATAGTTATTAGTGTCTCTATTTAAAAAGTATCTTATGAAAGTATCTTTGAAAGTGTATCCCGGGATACAAGCTACATGACAAAATGTATCTTAGATACTTCTCAAGATCCTCCAAAAATAAAGTATCTAAGATACAAGATACTGCCCATCTCTGTCTGCTAGACATGTCCATATTGAATGCACATCATTTGTATATAGAAAAAATGAAAAAGAAAGTGTCAGTTTAGGAATTCAGTTTAGCTGTGATTCGAGAATTGTTGGCTAAACATGGACAAGTCATACAAATGAAACATGGTAGAGTTATTGCCAATGCCCCAGATAGAATTCTCGCTAGAAATTATATCACACGGCATTACTTGGCACTGATAGGACTGGGTGATAAAAGATGTATTCAAAGAAAATGCCATGTGTGCCTCAATTCAAAGGAAAAAGTGACAAAAGTGACAACTTGGTGCGCCAAATGTAAGATTCCAATGTGCCTTCTATGTTTTTGTGATTTCCACACATTGGCACAGTACTAATAGTGATGTTTGGGAAAAAAAAATGTTTTATTGAAAGGATACAAGTTATGTTTTATTTAGAAAAGGAAAAACTTTTTGTTGGAAGGATACAAGAATATTATTTACAAAAGGAAAAAAAACTTTTTTTATTTATAAAAGAACAACTACTGTTTTCAAAGGATGTTGAGTTTACAGTGGTGAGTACATAAAGTACATTTTTTGTGTGTATATATATATATATATATATATATATATATATATATATATACTGTACACAGACTTTGCTAAAGCGTTCGACAAGTGTGACCACGGAATCATAATACATAAACTGAAATATATGGGAATAACAGGAAAAGTAGGGAAATGGATATATAATTTCCTTAGTGAGCGGAGGCAAGTCGTTACAGTACAAGGAGTATCTTCATCAGAATCAGAGGTCCTCAGCTCAGTACCACAAGGAACAGTATTAGCTCCACTACTCTTCATAATCATGCTAACTGACATAGATGAGGACATTACCAGAGACAGCACAGTAACATCCTTTGCGGATGACACAAAGATCAGTAGAAAAATAAGAAACCCAGAAGACATAGGATCTCTACAAACCGACATAAACAAAATCTACAAGTGGACTGAAGACAACAATATGAAGTTTAACACCGAGAAATTTCAGCTATTACGGTACGGAAAAAGAGAAGACCTAAAGTGCATGGAATATTATACCCCAAATGGACAGGAAATTCAGAGAAATTCCAGAGCAAAAGATTTAGGGGTTGTAATGACAGATGATGCGAAATTTGAAACACAAAATAAGATAGCAGTAAACAGAGCAAAGAGAATAACGGGTCAGATATTGAGAACCTTTAAACGAAGGGATAGGAATGTAATGATTCCTCTACTGAAAACCCTGATCATACCCAAATTAGAATACTGCTCGGTCCTAACTTCCCCATATAAAAAGAAGACATTAGACAGCTGGAGGGGATCCAAAGAAGCTTCACAGCCAAGATCAATGGGTGCAAAGAACTAAATTACTGGGAAAGGTTACGAGAACTAGACCTATATTCACTGGAAAGGATAAGAGAGAGATACACCATTATTTACACTTGGAAAATAATGGAGAAACTAGTCCCTAATCTTACTCTGAATCCCATAACTCCCCAAACAACGATGGAAAGTAGAAGCGGTAGACTGTGTCATATTCCCAAATTGAAGGCGAGACAGGGAACATCCTTAACCCTGAAAGAAAATAGTTTTGTAGTGAGAGGACCAAAACTGTTTAATCAGTTGCCCAAAGACCTAAGAAACACGAAGGGAGTTGCAGTGGAAATCTTCAAAAGAAGACTAGATGCCTGGCTCAGAACAATCCCCGATGAGCCGGGCATACCTGGCTATGTGAGGTGGAGAGCGCAAGAATCCAACTCACTACTTCACCAGGCCAACTCAAGAGGAGGGGCAACAAGCTTGACCTTCGCGAAATGAGAAATCATCGCGCGGAACCTTTGTAAGATATATATATATATATATATATATATATATAGGGTGAACCAAATGTAGGTGGACAGTAAATGATAACGTTTATTTTGAGAATACATATTTAATTTTTTTGTATACTATAATACAAAATAAAATTTAAATAAATTTAGTTATAATATTTAATATAATATAACACAAACACCATAGTTATAATGAACACCATAGTTATAATATAATATAACACAAACCGTATTCAACCTACTGTCCACCTACTTTTGGTTCACCGTGTATATATATATATATATATAGGGTGATCAAAAGTCGATGTGCACCTATATAGGTAATATAGTGCATAGTAACTTTCTGATCACCCTGTATATATATATATATATATATGCAATAAGCTAATATAATGGTGCATTGCCTTTTTATTTTTACTGGAGAGCTGTGGCAGCCATGAGCACTCGCACAAGGACGGGCTGCTTAGGCTGCCAACAGCAATGTAAGGGTTAACCCTTTCCCTGCTAACTTGAATTAAAAGATTCTAAGCATGTGCACAAATAAAAAAGGTGTTTGAAAACTTACCTTCTGAAATAATAGTATAAGTGCAGGTGCGAAACATTAAATCACAACTGACACGCATAGCAGTCTACCATATATCATCAATTGATGACCATAGCAGCAAAAGGGTTAAGAATGATTTAACTTTAGCTCAGAATGATAGTATTAAATTGGATAATAGGGTAGAATCAATTTGGGTTGATATCTGTGTTTCAGGCAGAGTATATTTGGATAGGTGCATTTTACAGACCTCCAAACCAAACACAGGAAGTTGATGACAGTATGCTTCAAGAAATAAATAAATGTTGTAGTGCTAGAACATTAATTATGGGAGATTTCAACTTGCCTCACACAGACTGGAGCCTTTTTGAAGAAATAATAGGGAAGGTAACTTGTTCATTGATTGCTACAACATTTTCTAATGGAATTTGTAGAGAAACGAACTTGAGATCAAGCAATGTTAGATCTGGTTCTTTCCAATGATCATGAACTTATTGGGGAACATGCAGTAGGAGAGTCATTAGGGAATAGTGACCATTGGATCATACATTTTAAGATAGTCATTACTGACTAGATCCCTATTTAATTCTATCTAGTCCCTTGCTTCTCAAAGGGTGACAATAGTACATTTAGGGAGTTGTTAGGCTCAGTAAAGTGGGATAATGAATTTGCCAATAAAAATACTAAATTGATGTGTGGTCTTGGTTCAAAGAAATTTTAGAGGATATACAAATGGAGGTGTATTCCTTTCAGAATTATTAGGAATGGCAAGATTATGAAAATTTTGTGGTGGAATTGGGAAATAACTAAAATAATAAAACATAAGAAAAGGACATTCAGTGAACTTGAATAACTATGGGCAATTAAGAAATATATAAAATAGTTTGATTTAGAAGAGTAAAAGATAAAGTAAGATAAAGCTTGCTAGAAATAGCAATAAAAATACAAAGAAATTTTTTAGTTTTTATAAATACAGTAATGAAAAACATGATAGGATTGGCCCAATGCAACATGGTGATAGGATATTTGAAAATGATTAGGATATTACTGGTACAGTACCTATTTTTAATGATTATTTTAGATCTGTTTTGGGGGCATTCCATGAGAAATGATGCAGTGCATGATACCATACCATCTTCAATTTTCCTATAATTTTGTTTTTGGTATTTTCAAAACCAGTGGTTCCCAACCTTTTTTAGGCCAATGCCCCCTTATATCCATCACTATTTGCAGGTGCCCCATCATAAAGATAATAATATAACAGGATAAGTGATTTATTATTAGAAGGTAACAATTTTACAGTTTCCTAGCACCCACCCCGCTAAGATTCTCAAATGCCTACTGGGGGGCTTTGGTACCCATGTTGGGAACCACTGGTCTAAACAAACAAACTCAAGATATAAAATTGTAGCTCATTTCGAGTTATGATTCAGAATTTATGGCCTTCCCTATTTTGAGGGTATTCTGCATACTACTAAACTTCAAATTGTCATATGTCAGCCCCTAATTCAGATAGAAGAATGATTGAAAGTGCAATTTCTGAAAGAATAAATCACTAAAAGCAAAAAAATGTGAGAGTCAATGAGTAAAAAGTTTACAGATAATTTTTTCAGTTTTTGGCACCTCTTGTACCTGATATAAATAATAAAAGGCATTTTTCTTTGAATGAAATTGAACTTCAACTCTCTCTCCATCAGTGGAAAGAGAAAAAACTGTTTTAGCACCTAAAGGTAGTGTTTTTAGATTTAAATAATGCTAGTCTGGCTCAAATCTTTAATTTCCAAACTGCCCTCCTTCCATTTCTATCCTTCTCTCTGTGCACCTTCTTCTCTAATTTCCTTTCTGGCTGATGTTTAGCTGCAGTTGTAGATGGACACTGTCCTTCTCCTAAAGCTATTAACAGTGGTGTTCCTCAGGGTTCTGTCCTGTCACCCATTCTTTTCCTTTTATTTATCAATGATCTCTTTTAGTCTTACTTCCTGTTATATCTACTCCTATGCTAATGATTCTACTCTTCACTTCTCCAGCTCCTTTACAAAGCATCCTTCTCAACAGTCACTCCATGGTTTGAGTAGGACAGCAATAGTACACCTGACCTCTGATCTTTCTGCCATCTCTGATTGGAGCAAAGAAAACCTTGTGGCTTTCAATGCCTCAAAAACTCAATTCCTCCATCTGCCTATTTGTCACAATCTTCCACACAACTATTCCCTTACCTTCAACAATACACAACTCAATCTTTGCCCTTCTCTTCACATTTTTGGAGTTTCCTATTCCCATGATCTTTCCTGGAAAGATCACATATACAGTACTGTCTTTCCAAAACAGCTTCTAAGAGGTTTGGTGTTCTGTACTGTCTCTGCAGTTTCTTCAACCCCACTCAGTTGCTGTCTCTGTATAAGGGTCTTCTCTGCCCCTGTATGGAGTATGCTGCTTGTGTGTGGGATGGCTCAACCCACACAGCCCTACTTGACTAGGTGGAATCAAAGGCTTTTTATCTCATTAATTCCCCCCTCTTACTGACTGTCTTCAATCCCTTTCTCTTCACTGTAATGTTGCCTCACTCTCTTTACTGTTGTTATTATAATGGACACTGCTCTTCTGAACTGTCTAACTGCATGCCACCTCCTTTAAGGAGAGCATGCAGTACCAGACTTTCAACACATTCTCATCCCTTTTCTGTCCAGCTGTCTAATGCAAGGGTTAATTGGTATTTTCAATCTTTCATATCTACTCAACTGGTGAACTCTGGAACAATCTTCCTCAGCCCATCTTTCCTCCTGTCTATGACTACCAATCTTTCAAATGCAGTGTCCAGGCATCTCCAAAACCCTGAGCATTGATTTTGGCTCTCTTCCTTTTGGGGAGGTCCTTTTTCAGGCATTTTCCCTTGGGCCCTGCTTCCTGCATAAAAATTAAATAAATATATACCTTACCTAGTTTGGAAATGAAAACATCTATTCAGGTCCAATAAAGAACATTATTTTTCCCAAGTATAAGTACAATTTAACAAAACTTCCAAAAAGATGTCATTTAACACGAACATTTAGATGAACACTGACTCAACAGTGCTGTTTTGTATTTATAGATAGCTGTATCATACAGTATATTTATGCAATATGTACACAAACTGAGAAGTCCAGGCATTATTGTAAGGTCATCTCAGGGCTCCACTAGTTTGATTTCCTTTGGTTCGAAAGAGTAAACAATTTCAATGCCAGGCTGGATATTTGGACTTGATATGTCATAAATTATACCCTTCTTTCCTATCCAGCAAATATCATCTTCATGTGGAAAATAATTATTTGCACTTTGTGAAGAGGTGAAAAAGTTAATTTAATAACACTGAACAAAAAATAAAACTTTTTTCCTCCTTTGAATGAATTTGTGATTCCATTGTACTTTTTTACACGATTACAAATTTGAAAATATAATTTTTCAATCACCAACCAGTTTCAAAGGAAATGCAAATGAAAATTGACATTTTCTTTCT
>JAJOZX010000737.1:285000-360000 GCA_023014485.1 Bathynomus jamesi | reverse complement strand
GTTAATTTTGAGGTGCTTTGCACGTTTCCTGTGGTAATGCGTCGTTTACGAGATCTCGTAACATGAAAATGTTAGGTTATGCTTTATTGTATAAAATGTAGTAAAAAATACATTTTTCAAGTGTATTTTGGTGTGCTTTGTTCGAATATGACCTTCATTTCTTGCGCAAGTGAACAGAAATACAGTTGTCATTGCATGGTCAAAACACGTATTTCTGTTCATTTGCACAAAAAATGAAGGTTATATTTGAACAGAGCACACCAAAATACACTAGAAAAATGTATTTTTGATTTCAACTACAG
This sequence comes from Bathynomus jamesi, assembly GCA_023014485.1. Lineage (NCBI taxonomy): Eukaryota > Metazoa > Arthropoda > Malacostraca > Isopoda > Cirolanidae > Bathynomus > Bathynomus jamesi. The sequence continues at coordinate 359,698 of JAJOZX010000737.1, read as the reverse complement.
GCCATGTCATTTGCGACATAATTACCAACTGAATGCCCGGTTAGGTCAACTGTACGCCCTTGATGATTGGTTAGGTTAAGTCGTGATATTTTCGTTAGTTTTAACGAAAATATCACTTAACCTAACCAATCATCGAGGGCATACAGTTGACCTAACCGGGTATTCAATTAACCTAACCGAGCATTATATCCATACAAAATTACAATAACAAACATAATGTTTGAAACGCTCATTTCTCCTAAAAACGACTTGCATTTTTGAAATCAGCGTAAAAATCTACATTAAATATCTTATTTTCAACAAAATCGGAAACAGTACATGAAACGGAAAAGATCCGTAAATTCTTCTTCACAACTCATATCGGCAATTGAAGTACGTTTCTAAATCGTGCCGACAACTGTGTCTTATATAAATAAATAATTCTTCAGGGTGAACAGTGAAGGTGAGTTCAGCCCTGTACCGTTCTAACCCTTTGTACCAAAGTTCGTGATATTTCGAGGAGTCTGCACCTTCGAAATACGCAGCCAGTTCCAAACCATTCTCGTCTTGTTCGGCCCTACACTTGATGAAAATCATCGAGCAGGACGGTGTACGCGTATTCAAGCACTGTGTCAAAATAACGCATATCAGCAACACGAGCGTCTAATATAGGTTTCAGTTTACGGAAGCCGACGACTTCAAACATTCTGTCGAGAATGAATCGGCTTCGCGTGGGGATAAGGGTGTTATTGGCAGCAGCATTCTTCCACATCAATCGTATATCAATGCAGGGTTGTTTTGTATCACGATTTATGGATAGCGTACAAATAATGGCGTATGAGTGTGCATCGCTAATCTGCTCTCTTTTTGAGCCTACATCTGCAGGTATTTTCTAGCTGTCCTCGCCCTACTTCTTAACCAACACGAAGATTCTATTCATCTCTTCAACACTTAAATAAATCATATTGCGTCTACCAGAGTTTGAACGTCTACATTTCGTTTCAAGTACATAATTAATTAACAGCACCAGTATTACGCCTGAATACACGCACAGACTTCAACACGGATACGTCGTATACTGCATTGAGGATGCTGCTCAACGGAACCTCCATCTTTTAATGGTTTTCTATTGATCTGCGAGGTGTAAACGTCCAGACGGGTCAAGCTCTGAGGACGACTATGAGCAGCCGGCGCGTTGTTTTTGGACTCGGAGGGGCCGTGTGGGTGGTTGGGTAGGAGGGAGGTGTGGGGTGGGTATGAGTCACATGGGGTTGCGTCATGAACAATTCCAGGCGTTAGTGATTCGTGTACGAGATTGTTCCAATATGAACTATTCGCTGCGCTCTGGTGAATCATACGAATATTTGTATCCCATTATACTGGGTAGGTGTTTAGAGAATTTTTCCTTCCGCTATACATGAAGTAATATCGGCTTTAATGTTTTATCACACCCACTCCCCAAAGGGGTACCATACTCTACGTTCAGGGGTATTCACCACTGTACTTTCTCGAACTATGTACATTTTATTAACACTCCGGCGATCTGTTTGAGAGAACATGTGTCCGTACTTATCCTTTTTGCTGGACAAACTATACTCGTCCCTAAACTCTACTAAAAACTCGCACAAGGCTTTAGCTACAACTTCACTGCGCACCTCGTCATGATATACATGGATGTAGTGGTAGAAATATTTTAAACTGTCCATAATCACAAGATTTACATTCACGGCCCCAGTGTATGCGTACTCGGTATGATGTAACATGGTGTAATATCTCCTGTCATCCCAATCATCAACAAGGTTCACAACCCAGATCCTTTGCTTCTTTTCTGCACGTGTTGATTCTTTCACTTCACGATATATGAGTGCTCTAGTGCAGTTTAATCCTGCAGCATAATCCATTACATCGTTTGTACCGCGAAACCCCGCAATGCTCTCGCCAAAATAACCATAGAGTATTTGGACGTCGTGCTCCTCACGCTTGACGCGATTTAATGCGGTCTTAAAGGATTCAAAGGAGGAATGACTAGAAATTCTTTGGGTGTTCACCACATCTGTAGACTTTAGTGAGTAACACTTCAGGAATGTAGAGCAGGGATTCTTAACCTGATGCTCGCGAGCACCAAAGTGCTCTTTAAGTCGTGTAAAGTGCTGTCCACCTTCACCTAAAACTTTGCTTTGCCTCCTAAAAAGCAATTTATTTTATCAAACGTAGCAATGAATGTTTAATATGCATGAAAAGTTGCTGTATTTATGTAATTTAATTTCATTTAATTTCATAAATGTCTTCGAATAGCTCTTTATAAAGGACAAGTGAATTTAAAGGAGTTAACAAATACTATTCAAAGTCAAGGATCTCATTAAGAAGGTAACGTTCCGTAAAGATTTGTTGATAACATAAATTAAGCATCATAAAAGAAACCATTATTAGTAGTTTAAAATTAAAGTTAATTTTTACTTTTAAAAAGGTATTATTTTGGTTTGCTTTTTAGTTGAATATCATTTGTGCTCCTTGAGAAAAGTAAAGGCATTAAAGTGCTCACTAAGAAGAAAAGGTTAAGAAACCCTGATGTAGAGCATGCAACATCATTGGAAGCCATCGTTATGTTTCTTCTACGCGAGAATTTTTTAACAGCTAAAAAGACACGTCTGAGAACCAGGGCTTGCGGGTTCAACTGAGTACGCAGGGAGAAGATATGTCCCGATTAGCAGCATGAGTCACGTGACTCTTTTGATTGGGCAGCAACATACAGTGGGTGGTGCTTAGAGTTTTTTATGTACGCGCACACACACACAAAGATGAAAATGAAACACCAACTGAAACAATATATGTAATAACTAGAAAAATAACTAAACTGTAAAATTTCGTCAACAAGTAAATATACGCTAACATGACAATTATATAACAAATATTCACGCCTCGCGGTATCCAAAGGGAACAGTATCGTAGGTGCCAGGCACCTGGTATCGTTCCCTGTATGTGTTACGACACACTTTTGTGTAGTTGAAGCTTAGAAGAGGGACTGTAATGTGTATAGCCACACATTTTTCAATAATAACTGCTTTGACTTCCATAAATCAAATGGTACGTGCAGGAAAATGAGAATCTGCGAATGCGGCATGTTTCATATGAAGGACAATTGGGGAAAATTCACGCATACGCGTATACCGTCCTGCTCGATGATTTTACCAAGTGTAGGGCCGAACAAGACGAGAATGGTTTGGAAATGGCTGCGTATTTAGAAGGTGCAGACTCCGAAATATCACTAACTTTGGTACAAAGGGTTAGAACGGAACAGGGCTGAACTCACCTTCACTGTTCACCCTGAAGAATTATTTCTTTAGATAAGACACAGTCGTCGGCACGATTTAGAAACATACTTCAATTACCGATAGAAGTTCTGAAGAAGAATTTACAGTTGAAAAGGTCAGCGTTGAAAGAATAAACAACCGTTTGGAAAGGAGTGTTTATAAATTTGAATTTAATGGTGATGATGTAGCAAACCGTGACCCGACAATTCAGCGCAGGACAATTCAGCGCCGACAATTCAGCGCAAGACAATTCAGCGCAAAGACAATTCAGCGCAAGACAATTCAGCGCGAAAATACCAACAAAGAAGAAGAAAGAACAAATCCAGAGGGAAGAGAGGCTTGCAACTGTTAGGTTAGGTTAGGTTTCTAGTTTTTGAAATAAAATCTTAATTTTAACAATTCTAACAAATTTTGTTTTTTTAAATAAAATTTTAATAATTATACTCCTTTGAATTTTATCTCCGATTTGTCACTCCTTCGTTATGTCACTCCTTCGTTACGGTATTTATGTCATTCCTTTGTTATGTCACTCCTTTGAAATGTCACTCCTTCGTTATGTCACTCCTTCGTTACAGTATTTATGTCACTCCTTTGTTATGTCACTCCTTTGAAATGTCACTCCTTCGATACAGACCCAATTTAGCATATATATAAATATACAAATTTTTCTTTTTTATTTATTGCGATTTATTTTTATTATTTTTAACTAAACTTTTAACTGTACTGACTTGCGCTGAATTGTCGGCGCTGAATTGTCTTGCGCTGAATTGTCTTTGCGCTGAATTGTCGGCGCTGAATTGTCCTGCGCTGAATTGTCGGTGCTCCGTAGCAAACGATGTCATCTTTGTGCGTACTTTTGACTGTGATAGTTTGACTCCCAATTGTAAAGTGGCTACAAAAATAGTGTTAAACAAGTTGAAAGCCTTTTATATTGTATATACTGTAGATATCCGCATACTTTGAGGGGTGAAATAATGTTAAATCGCATTTATTGTGTAGTACAGAGCAATGAGGATGTAAGTGTAGACTCCATTACGTGCGAGTTTACTATTTTATTTAAGAGTGGCAGAACTTAAAGCATGTATTTCCATTTTGACGCGTATATATATTAAACGTGTATTTCGTTGTATATAGAATTCTTCTGTACTAACTGTATTATTTTTTGTTTTGATACGTATATATACATATGTTAAATAATACCATTTATTCCTGTTTTTGCGTCTAATGCAATTCTCCTCTACTGTTGTGATATTTTTTATGTAAATATATATAAATCATGTGTATATTATTACTGTTTTGTTCCTAATGTACATACATATTTTGTATTTTGATATATATTAAACAGACAGAACGCAGCAGTTGTGTTTTATTTACACCATATAAACAAACATCGATGGAAATGAAGGGCATATATATATATATATATATATATATATATATATATATATATATATATAAACGATAAAGTGTGTGTGTGTGTGTGTGAGTGATGCAAAGCGATGGTAATTCATCTTTATATGTACGTAAATAGGTGTTACGTCAAATACGAATGGTTAGATTCTAAACCAGCTGTCTGTGATGCTAAACCCGCCTCAGGAAGACCAGTGAAGAATGCCGCAGTGAAAGGATCTCTCTACGCCTTGTGTTTAGGCTTCCTACATTTACACATATATATATATATATATAAGAAGCTTTTCTATACATGCGTACACACTCACATACATACATATATATAGTATCAATTTATAATTATGGATTTAATGGCCAGTTTGTAGTCATGTTTGATGCGTAAATCGGTAGTATAAGGAATGATGATAATTACGGTTATAAGTGATTGTTATTTATAGTTAATGATAGTTAAATGCTTGGGCCGAGGTCACCATATCTTTTCAGATCAAAGAATGTTATTAATTAAGTTATTAATTAGGTTGATAGAATGAGTTTTCTTCCTTTATACACAAAATAACGATTTATGAATGAGATAGAAACATGTCGTTTACAGTTGCAATAATGATTACACGAAATTAAATGATTTATGAATTAGACAGAAACGTCGTTTACAGTTGCAATAATGTATACACTTGAAGGTGCGTTCAGAAGTCCTTATAATGAAGTTGAAGCGTGAGGCAAGGCATGAGGACATGCCTTGAGTGAATCCTCGCGATGTGACGTCATCTTAGTCGTGCTTGTGTGACGTCATCTTGATCGTGTTTGAGTTGATGAGTTATATCGCTAATTGTGTTGATGGCATATTGCTGTTTTCAAACGTCTCTGCATTTTCAGTTGGTCACTATATAATATATATATAATATTTGTGGGCCTGAGCAGCTAGGTTAGGTTACCCCTTGGAGTTCTCATTCATTTCACATATATATTTTGGGGGGGGGGGGCTGAAGGTTTTTTAGGGGGCTGAGGAGGGCTGAACGGGGATTTAAAACACTCTCATCATGTTGCATGCAATTGCTTTGCACTCTGGATTTTTGCTGTCATACTACTGAAAACCACAAGGTTTTCGCTGCCCCAGTCAGAGATCAGGTGCGCTATAGCCATCTCACGCAAAGCATGAAGTGACTGCTGAGAGGGACGCTTTGTGAAGCAAGTGGAGAAGTGAAGGATGGAATCATCGGCATAGGAGTGGATTAAATTTTTGAATCTATAAACGAAGAGTAACATCCCATACTTTAACTGTGTTTTTATTTCATCATTGACTCGTGTAGTTGCGTTTTTATAGTGTTTGTTTAGGCATATCCTGTTGTGTACTCAGTAAGACCTCTTATAGTGAATTTAATGGGATACTAAAAGTGACAGTAACACTTAGTATTAACACTTAGTTCTCGGTCTATAACTGAATTCTTAATGGCAGCTTACTGCTTAGTTTTGAGTGTATGTTCATCTTTGGTCACGTTATCACCTTCTTCGTCGGCTATACCACCACCACCACCTTCTTCACCATCTAGGGTGGCGTGAAAAAAACTTTTTTTAGAATTCATTTTTGTAGGGACACACAAAAGTTAGTCTGTGGTACCAATATGAAATCTGTAAAATATTAGCTACCTGCGACATCAACTTCACCGCCTCGAAGGAGGTCAAAGATTTTGCTTTTCAGGTCCCCCAAAATTAAGGAAAAATTCAAAGATTTAAGTGTATCTTCCTTTGTGTTTATGCTAGAAAGATCATTTTTGTTTCATTTGATTTGTCTATTTATGTTCTTTAACTTTTCCCTTACACACTTTTCTCCCATTCCTCACAGAAACTTGAAAAAATTTGGTATGTCATGAAAAATACTAACAAAAAATAGGAATTTTTATATCTTTCTTCGAGTTTCTCAACTTTAGTAGATGTTTTAGCACCATTTTAAGGTTTCCACTTGTTTAGATTTTCAGATTTAAATTATTTCATAATTATATTATTTAGGGTTTGTTATTTATACTATATTACATTATGATTTATATTTCTCTTTCAGATTATTTGATTGCTTTCATAATTTTTATACTGAATCTGATTCACTTAAAACATTTGCAGTCACTAATATAGTGTAATTCTATTCCGACGTACAAAGCAAATTTAGGCATGGCTTCCATGGCCGCGAATGAATCAGCAAAAAGGAAGACAAGGAATACTCAATAGCTGAATCCAATCTTTGGACTACCAAAGGATCTCTCACTGATTTATTTGCCTTCGTCCGAAGACATACTCTAGTGTTTACTTTATGTTAGACAGGAAAGAATTAAGTCAGGAGAAGCTAATCCAAAAATTTATGATGTTGCTACAGTCGTTGCCCAAAAAGTAACGACTGTATGGGATCCTGCTTCTATTCCAATTAGCCATCATAAGACCATAACGCAGTGCATCCAAGGTTTGTACGAAAAATATCAAAATGTCTTGAAACAATTCAAAGGACGAAAAGACCAAGCATCATCTCAAGCATTGCTTCACAAATTTAAACTTGACTCATTAAAGCTCTTTGATATAGCTTCTTGTAAATGTGAAGACTTCTTGACATAGAGAAAGACCGAAAAGTTCCTGTTCTGGAAAGGGATGTTTCGTCAAGTTCCAGCGAAACGGACGAAAGCAGTGAGCCGTTTAAACTCACGACAAAGCCATAAATTAATCACGGACCTTCACAAATGAGAATGCGGTTGCCAACAGTGGGTAGAGAATGCGATCGAAGAGGAATATCTGACAGTGCTGGGGCAGCTCTTGCATCTGCTGTTTTTCAAAATTTAAAATTAATTAGTAATGAAGATACTTCTTCAGTGATCGACAGAAGCAACATAAAACGAGAAAGGAGCAAGATTAGAAAAGATCTCTGAAGATACCTCAATTTTCAGTTCAAGTGATCATCTACAGATCTACAGAAGCTAAGGCTAACAAAGACCCTAAGATCCACTCTAAGGTTAGCCCGAGAAAAAGGAAAGAGTAGGGAGTTAAGAGAAGAGAATAAGGGGTTAAGTAAGTAACAACACCTATCACTCGTGGGTTAACATTCATTCAGAAAAAGATAAAAAAGTCTCACCATCATCATCCGCCGGCCACTCCCGACAAGTCGGTAAAATAGTCGAAGAGAATAGGAAAGGGGTGAAAGATGAAAAGAAATAAAATAAGAACGCTTACAAACCATGCAAACACAGTCTTAACTCACTCTCATACCATGCAAACTACAGACATGCAAGTAAAGAAGTTACAGACATGCAAGTAAGGAAAGAAAAAAAAAGTAGGTAAAGTTAAACAAAAAGTGGGTTAGTTTACTCTACGAGCTACATCTACGTTCGTGTTAGTCTAATTTTTTTTTATAATATTTTTTTGCTGGCATCACACGCTGGCATGTCACAAGCTGGCATTAATCGTCGACAGACTCATCCTCAACCACCACCCCCAGAGCTCCTGTTACTAATTGTTTTTTATTTTAAACAACGTTAATATTTTTAAAATGCCTAGCTAAACGGTTCTTAAACACATTAACGCTGGTAGAGTTAACAACTGACGCGGGAAGATTATTCCATTTATCAATTACTTTAAACGTAAAGAAGTTCTTAGCGATATTAGTAATGAAACGTCTGCCACGCAACTTAAATCCGATATTACGAGTATTGCTATTATCGAAAGTGAACAGTTTGTCAAAATTTACGTTATCGATGTTATTAACGATTTTGAAAACTTCAATAAGCTCCCCCCTTAATCTCCTAGTTTCGAATGAATGCAAGTCTAACTTTTTAATCCTATCTTCATAAGGCTTGTTGCGCAATGACGGAATTAGTTTCGTGGCACGACGTTGAACCCTTTCTAACCTATGAATATCCTCACGCAAATACGGGCACCAAAACTGAACGGCATATTCTAAATGAGGCCTGACTAGGGACTTGTAAAGGGGCAATATAATATCCTTCGATTTAAATTCGAAATTACGCGCTATGAAGCGTAACATCCTATTAGCTTTTGCGCAAGACTCCAGGCACTGGTTCCTAACTTTTAAATCCTTAGATACGCGTACACCTAAATCTACTTCCTTGTCAACGCTCGCTAACTCCCTATCATCCATCGTGTACGTGTAATTATTGTTACGAGAACCTATATGCAAAACTTTACATTTGTTTACGTTAAGTTGCATCTGCCACTTATCCGTCCACTCCATAATCCTATTTACATTGTCTTGGAGCCTATTTCTATCGCCCTCGTTAACAACCTTACCGCCTATTTTAGTATCGTCCGCGAATTTTGACACGTTACTAGTCAATCCTACATCTATGTCGCTAATATAAATTACGAATAGCAATGGGCCTAACACTGAACCCTGTGGGACACCGCTACCTACATCCAACCACCCTGATTCACTACCATTAACAACGACCCTCTGTCTCCTAGCACGAAGCCATTCCTCTAACCAGTTAGCTACCTGACCGCGTATACCGTGCGCTTTAACCTTCGCAATTAATCTTCTATGCGAAACTGTATCGAACGCCTTTTTAAAATGTAAATAAATAACGTCAGCCGCTCTATGCCTATCGTATTCGCGCACTATTTCGTTATAAAATTCTAACAAATTAGTTAAACAAGATCTATGGCGTCGAAACCCATACTGACTACTATTAATCAACTACGGATTCCAAAAGTTTACCGACAATTGACGTTAAGCTAATGGGCCTATAATTGCTAGCTACCGTGCGGTCGCCTTTTTTAAAAATAGGCGTGACGTTGGCTAATTTGAAGTCTTCAGGAATAATCCCCGTTTCGAGTGACTGATTAAAAATCTTCGTTAAGGGGCCTACGACAACGTCTTTCAAATCTTTCAAATGTCTGGGATAAAAAGCGTCAGAGCCTGGAGCCTTGCTAACTTTTAGCTTATCGATATAATGCGCAATCTCACCCTCGTAAACAGTTATTTCATCCAAAATAGTCTCGCTACTAAATGGAACGATATCGTCCACGTCGGGGACATTATTTACGTCTTCTACGGTAAAAACTGTCGCAAAAATGTTATTAAAAATAAATACCCGCCATCGCCTGAGCGTCAGAAGCCAAAGCGCCGTTAACATCCACTAGTGGGCCTATGTTATCTTTTATCGGCTTACGATTATTGACGTATTCAAAAAATGGTTTTGGATTATGTTTACTATCCGCAGCTATAAGTATCTCTAAATTACGCTTAGCATTCCTAACTAATAGATATATCGAGCTTAAACGTCAGGTTAAAAGGTCAAAGTTAGCTGCCGTGCCATTGCGCTTATTAAGTCTATACGCTCTATTACGCTCGATTATGAACTCGCCTATTTCTCTAGTCCACCACTTGGGCCTACCATGATTTCTAGCGCGCTTGGGCCTACGAGGAATAAACTCCCTTTCAATATTCATAAAACTTTCTTTAAACGCTCGCAATGCAAATTTGTGTCATTACCCATAAATAAGTTATCCCAGTCCACTACTCTCATCCTATCCGCAAAACTATCAAAATTAGCCCTAAGAAAATCAGGGACTTCTATTACGTTACTATCCTGTATTTTCTATCAATAACTTAAACCTAAGAATGTTATGGGTCTCTACTTTGATGGGAGAAAAGCTCGAACAAACGTTATGATAATGAAAGGCATATTGTCCTTTTCAAAGAACCAGGCTCAACTTACTTAGGCCACATATCTCCAGAATTGAGCACAGCAAAAAGCATTTATAAAGGCATTTTGGAGTTATTGGGATGCAAAAATATCAGTGCTAGAAATATTGTTGCCATTGGTTGTGATGGCACTGTAGTCAGTACTAGAATAAAAGGAGGCATATTAAAAAATTTGGAGCAGAACTTAAACCCTTTCACTATTTTATTTGTCTCTTTCATTTTAATGAGTTACCATTGAGGCATTTGTTAGAACACCTCGATGGGCCCTCCCATGGTCCACGAGAAATGTCAGGACGAATTGGAAAAGCATTAAAATCTGTCGACCAACCAATAGTTAAGTTTGAAGCTGTGGAAGGAAATCCTCTTCCAATTACTGATTCTGATGAGCTAAGTACAGATCAGTTGTACCTCTGTAAAGCTTCTCAGGCTATTACTTCTGGGTGTTGCAGCACTGACTTAGCAAATCTTCAACCTGGGCCAATGGTCCAATCCAGATGGTTGACTACTGCTAACCGCATCCTGCGTTTCTACATGGGATGTGAAAATCCGATGGATAGCTTAAAAGTGCTGGTAGAATACATCGTCAAAGTTTATGCTCCAATGTGGTTCACGATCAAGACAAAACCTTGGTGCTATGATGGACCTCGTCACCTGTGGCAGATGGTAGCTTATTCAAGATACGTAACAAAGGAGCTTAGAGATATTGTTGATAAAGTTATCATTCGTAACGCCTACTTTGCGCATCAAGAGAACCTTCTTCTTGCAATGATTACTGATAACCGGCCAAACATTCGAAAACTGGCAATACGAAGGATCGAAGTAGCAAGATCTCAAGCTGAAAAAATGAAAAGTATTCACGAGTTCAGTGTACTGAAGCTAAATTTCCATGCACTTGACTACACTGATATTATATTTTGGACAGGTAGTCCCATCAGGCTTGAGCCACCATTGACCAAACACTTAACAAAGAGGAGTTGAAACATTGGCTGAGAATACGAGCGAAGAAAAATTAAAACACTAAATTCAGGCCTAAATCTAACATGTTAACTGGGTGGGTGATCGCCCACCCAGTAAAGGATTTCACCAGGGCCGGATTAACCATTAAGCAAAATAAGCCCGTGCTTAGGGCATCAAGGGAATGGGGGCACCACAGAAATTTTCCATTGTCGGATTTACCATGGATTTATTATACTATTATAATCGCGGCTTATAGCCTATAAGCTGTTGAAAACTGAATTATATATATTCATTTTCTTTTCTAAGTGATGTGCCACATAATGTCACCACTTCATCATCTACTGAAATTGAAAGGTATTCTCAGGGTTGTAAAAAGATGATTGATGCTTACCCAGAGGACTTGAACACTAATTTCTCTGCTGAGCTTCAGCAGTTTCACTCATATGTGTGCCATAAGTTCAGTGCAAAAAAAAATGTAAAAACAAGATTCAGTCATGCTGAACTTTATAAAATAATTGTAGAAGACAATATTGAGTGTGCCTTCCCAAATGTAGAAATTGCCTTTCGTATATTTTTAACATTAATGGTCACAAATTGCTCAGCTGAGCGTTCATTTTCTCAGTTGAAGTATATTAAAAATACCAACAGAACAACTATGCAACAAGGCAGGCTGGATGCCTTATCTCTACTAAGTATAGAAGCAGATGTGTTACGTAAGATTAGTTTTGAGGATCTGATCAAAGACTTTGCAATTAAAAAAAGTAGGAGAAAACTTTTCAAATATAAATGAAGTGGAAGTATACAAAAATAAACATTATTTTCCATCTTACTGTAAGTTTTGTTTCATTTCAAAAAATAAAATTTTATTTTATGGTTTATTTTTGTTTATATTTTGAATTACATATATATGGGGCACCAAAATCTTTTAAGTGCTTAGGGCCTCTAAAGGTCTTAATCCGGCCCTGGATTTCACCCACCCAGTTAAAAAATCAAAATAATACTGTATTCAATCATCTAAAAAAAAAACTCGGTCGAATCCATGGATAAAGCAGCCAAAAGAATACAGCCAAAGTCGCCAACTTGGCTATAAATCTAATCGGTAGTTGGCATTTGCCATAAAATCTGTTGTAAACAAGACCCATGCTGGCCCTAATACTAAAGCAATGAGTGAAATAGCCAGCTTGATCTGTTCAATTCTGTTGCTTTTAATTTAAGTGCTTTTAAAGGGGATAGAGGTAAATAAATAACTTTGTTTTCTATAAGTTCTATTACATAGTTTAATTTTACTCATATTATATTGCAGTATTAAGATACTGACTTGCTAATGCTGCCTTGGTATATAATTGTAATGTGATGGAATCATGGATGGCGGCCTAACTTTGACTATTGAAGCAAATATGAAACAACCTATTTCCTATGTTTATGTGATTGAAATTATTTATTCTAATGCAATTATGCATTTATGTACTCATTTGCATGACTATTACATAATGGTTGATATGCAGGTAGCAGGTAGGCATAGCTACAGCTACAGGGCCTAATTATGCCAATCTTGAGCAAGTGACACATGAATGCTGTTTGGGTCTTTTACAGTGGCAATTTTTTATATTGCATAATTTTATATTTGCATACTGTTTATCCTATTTTATTCTATTTACCTGGTTCAAAATATAATAATTGGTTGTTTTATTATCCGTAATATTTATCACAATATTTTTATTTTCATACATAATGAGACTATATATAAACAATATTACATGGTATTACCTACAAATGTATATTATTTTTTCGTTAAAAATTGTTGAATACTTTATTTATGCTTCTTGTAGGTTCTTCTTCTTGTAGGTTATCTCCCCCCCCCCCACTATTAATATTTGTTATTAATTGTCTAAAATATTTAGACAGTGGATTCAGGAATTCTTGAAATATACTCCCGACGGCATAAGTTATCGAAGTATACTAGAAATCATTTAAAAACTATTGGAACGTAACCACAAACCAACCAAAATTGGCGAGAATGAATAATTGATTCATATTCGATCATGGTAATTATGTATTCTATTAAAAGTCTCTATATATACTATATTATTTCATAAAAACAGCATTGACCGGCTGCATATAAAACGTTTACAGATATCGACCAATCGTTAAAAATATAACCAAAATCGTACGCCCGCCAGAGTACTGACTCTCAATTCCTTTCAGCCTCTGGAAATTCTGGGCGACAATGTTATACTCCTCTTTTTGGCGCGCTCTGACGCAGCTTGATGCCGGCGAAAAGAGCTTGAGTCGCCATCTTAGTTTGTTCGAAGATCTCCTACGAGTAATACGCATCGGTTTGACTCCGTAATTTTAGCATGTTATTGTTTCAATTAACTTCGTTTTATAATAGAATGCGAAATTTAACATCATCAACTAATGATTCTAATAAGTGTCGAATTCTTTTAAGATTTAGAATTTATTTTAGGCTCTTTGTTCTCAGTCAGTAGAACTTTTATCATATCTCTCGCCGATTCACTTGTACTCGTATGTAGAGGCTAAGCTTCACGCCTCACTAATTTTCACTCGTAGTTCCACATATATATATATATATATATATATATATATATATATATATATATATTATTTATACCCAGGTGTTAATCGTTGACCCAAGTGTTTGAGAACGCCATTGTGGATTGTCTTACACGAGGAGAACCATCCAGGGGTAGCTATTTAGATTGACTTGGAATTTAATTAACGTTCGTCAAGTTGAACCTTCGACAGGTTGACTGGGGTTATCAGCTTGAAACGAGTTAATTGCGATTCACGAGCTTAATCTGACTAGCGGTATATATTGTGGAACAACCAATTGCATAACGTCGCAAACTAAATCGATACTTTATAGTTAGGCTTGTAAAAACTAACTTATTTATCAATCTAAATTAAATAAATTTAAATCTACCCAACTTCAGTCTAAATTAAATTGATTTAAATCTACCCAACTTCAGTCTAAATTAAACTGATTTAAATCTACCCAACTTCATTCTAAATTAAACTGATTTAAATCTACCCAACTTCAGTCTAAATTAAACTGGTTTAAATCTATCACACCAAGTTTAAGCTTGCCTTAAGAATTATTTCCTTTAAGTGAATATAATTAAACAATTAACAGCGTCCAAGTTTGTGAGAACCCTAAGTTTTAATTTAAACGATACCTTTTCGAACCTGAGGTAAGGGTGGACGCGGGTAGCCGTGGGATGCCCTTTTAGGCTGCTGAATTTTCCACATTAATATTGGGGGGGGGGGAGATAACCACAAGACTAATATATACTACTAATACACTATTAATAATACACAATTACTAGTACACATTTAATATTTATTAAATAATAGTGGGGGGTTTATATAGGTTATATTTATAGTTTATATAGGCATATCAGATTATTGAAACCAATCAGATTTTTTATTGATATTCATTGCTCTTTCAATTGGCTATAAATTTACTTTATTTTATTTCTACTAAAAATATTTTTACTGTTTTAGTACCCAATTCACTTCATTATGCCAAATTAAATTCATACATCAATAATATTGGTTGTCTGTTACAGATTGTATTTGAATACTAAAATGTCTAGTAAAAAATTAAAAAAAGATGATTCTGTTGGTTCAATGGACATATTTAATTTTTTCAAGTCGAACAATAAAACGCAGTAAAGAACCTCACTGTTGGAATTACAGCTAATGAACAACCATTAACATCTACAACGGCCAGTGATACAGGGCTGACAGGTTCTTCAATTATGCCATCTGACTGTTCAAATACAGCCTCTTAATGTCCATACCCAGAGACCTCAGCTTCAAGTATTGATCAAGATGCGGATGTGGCCAATTCATCTTCCACTTCTACCAGTTCCACATCGTACTATATGGGCTTACCTCTTAATATTAACAGATTATTGAACGTGTATTCATCGGATTCGGTTCTTACAAGAATTAAAAACAAGGATAAAAGACAAACATGATTGTTTAAGTGTAATGTTTGTTGGTTTCATAAATGATGCTGAGAAGGTTTCATTGAACAGAAGTGTACCTTATGCATCCAGTACGGGAGCACGAACAGAAGGTAAGCTTGGAGCACAGCGCTTAATTGAGCATCTTTAGGGTAAACCACATGCAGCTGCACTAGAGGCAAGCAAATTACATGATTAGTTTCAAAAGCAGAGCGACAAACATCCTTGGCTGAATCTCTTCAAGAGATATAGAATCCAGGAAGTTTCACAACTACTACGCCTGGCAATGGACTGCTACAATGACACTCAGTGTGAAACCGTATCAGGATATTCCTGGCCATCAAGGAGTCTCACCAATATCTTTTCCGACCAACTTGTACAGAAGTTTTCCCAAGACTGGGATTACAACATGGAACCATTTAGACCCACAGCTTCAGATATGCACTATCGCACGACAAATATTTACTATGAAATGTTGTCATGCATCATTGGTGATGTATTTAAGGAGAATCTCATTTAAGAAATAAATCAATGCAATGATTTAGGAATACAAATTGATGGATCATGTGATCGTCAACAACTAGGCATTAAGTTTGTGACTGTAAGATTGGTGAAAGATGGCGTTATTACTACACGTTTTCTTGCAGCTGTGGAGCCTGTTGAAGGAGGAGCTAATGGCTTACTGGAGGCTTTCGGTAGAAGCTTAGAGAGGCCTGGCGATGTATCATTTCGGTATAATAATCTAGCGCCAAAAGGCCAAGATTCAAGCGATGATGACGACACCGAAATTAACTTCAATGCACATATTTTCGACAAGCTGTTATCCCTTACAACTGATGGTGAAGCAGCCAACACCAGTATCAGTTCTGGGTTGTGGAAGAAACTGAATGATGAACTACAACGGCTGGTTCCTTGCATATGGTGTGTGTGTGCCATAGAACTGATTTGGCGTTTCACGAGTTAATCAATTGTTCCTGAATTGAAGCGATGGTATTCCCAGGTGAAAGATAGTTAAATATTTTCATGTCTCTTCTGTCCGTACCAAGCGTGTGAAAATTGAATGCAGAAAACTAGGGTTGACGTTCAAATAGTTTATTAATCCGACAGAAGTACGATTTGCCCAACATGTCCAAGCACTGTGCGTCAGTCTACTTAACAATCTGCCAGCATGTGTTGCTTTCTGGGAAAGCATCTCCACCACTGACGATAGAATCACTAAGCAACAGGCGTCTGGTTTTTTGCGTATGTGGGAGGCAGGAGGTCAGCAATATAGACTGACTGGTTTAATGGCTGACATTCTTCTTCACCTTGCCTGTCTACAAAAGGAATTCCAAAAACAGACCTAATACTGTTCGATATTCCGGCAATCCAAAATCGATACATCGAGCGTATCAAGACGATGGTCGACAAACCATATATCGGTGGTTCGGAGGAGAAACTGGGAGATGCAGACGAAGGTGCAGGAACAAGTAAACCGACAACGGATGGCGATCAACATAAGGAGGCAAGAGAAGATACAGGTGCAGTTAGAAGGAGAGCAAGAAGAGCAATTTCTAATCAGTTCGTCACGTTATCAAATCGCTCTTTCAGTGCTATTAGGCATGAGACACTTGCAAGAAATTCTTAATTGACTCAAAAGAGAATGGACAAAGGAGCAAATGCGTCGTTGAAAGAAACTTCAGAGGTTTTCAACTCATCTCCTGAAGTTATGGCCAGAAAGGCTAACATTCTTCGGAAAATGAACAGACATTTTGACTCTGAAACTTACTGACGATTGTATTGATATTTTTATCAACAATCCGAGGTTGAACGAACATGAAGACATCAACATCCTGACTCTCCACTTACAGCACCCGTGAATCTTGTTCTCACTGCAGCTCCACATTCAATGGCAGTAGATAGAGTGGTATCGCATTGTATTTTTTTCCGTAGTGACAGAAGGCTTGCGATGTCATTGCAGGGTGCCAACAACAGATTGCTTATTGCATTAAATGGTGTTGGTGCAGGTCATTTTGATCACGTCCAGCAGTAGCAAAATTTCTTCAGGCTAAGCGTCGACGATACAAAGAGCTACAAACATCAACCTATAAAAACTCCAGCTGTAAAAAGGTTTTTCCGTAGTAATGGCGAAATATCTAATTGAGCTCACATACTAGGGAGCTCTCGCGTAACACGAGCACTTGAAAACCACCGTGTAACTTAAAATCGTATTAAACGAGGCAAGAAAATTAGGAATGTGTTTCTCTTTACTGAAAGATTGTCTTGTAAAATTTACCGCTAATGATTACACTGTATCTCGTTTTTTTCCGAAATTGTGTCGCGTTAAGCAATAGCTAACTGTAATAATTACTGACAGATGATAAATTAATGTATTACAGACGTTATGTGCAGCTATGTAATGAATAATTTCGCAGTTTTTTTGTATTTTTTTGCTTCTTTTTAACTGCCATTATTTTTCATTGAATGACTTATTATTCACTTGTCACTGGAGGCAATATGAATATAATTATAAATTAAAATGTAGGTTATATGTTGAAAAAAACTTCCTTAGTCTTACAAATAGTTTACTAATTGATTGCATTTTCTTATACGATACCCATTGTTTTACTGAGCAGCTGTGTTTTAATTCGGCAAATATTGTTTTCATCAATATGTAATATGTATTTCACTTCTCAAAATTTACATGCAGTCTGATGATGTCAAGAAGACAAGACTTTAAAATTGTTTCAAATTAAATGCTGAGCCGATTCTGCAATCGCCTACTGGGAGTGCTGTTACTTTTTACAAAGATATTCAGTACCGACGTTTGTACCTATGTGGTTACTTGTGCAGTCTTAAAATTTTGAACTATAAACTTGTTAGGTTGGAAAGTTTTCTGTATTGTACAAACAATACAGAAAAGGTGTATTTTAATGCAACATCACAATGACGAGTTTGTGAAATGACCCACCCACTAAAAAATCCTTAGGTTTAGCACTGAAAGACTCAATTCCCTCGTCATACACAGGCAGTAGAAAGGAGTATCAAACTCGTAACAGAAGCGGCAAGAGCAGTTTATGGAAGTGAGAAGAAAGATGGCTACGTTAAAACCAATATTGCATCTCAAGCAATAATGAAATCATTTGAAACCAAGAGAGACTACAAAACTGAATAAGGAACTTTCTAAATTATTGTGGTGGTGGGTTAAGCATTCAATTGACCGGGGTCAACTCGCAAGTAGATAGATCACAGCACTGCATTAACATATGCTTACACTACAACAATAATATTCAGACTAAACTAAATCTGAGCAGGCAACAAATAAACATTAATAACAACAAAAACTACTGTTTATGCGAGTTCGTATGGAGAAAAAGGTAAGCAAATGAAGATTTATTTATTAAAATATTAAATATTGCAAATTTTAATAAATAAAGGATATTATCCGCGTTTTATTTTGTAAAACCTACTACATAAGTACGTGGTGAGTGGGTAGTTTAAGCCGAGATACCCATGCCTCGTATCTAGCTTAAATTAGCGGAGAGCCGCTCCAATAAACCAATATATTTAAAGCCATACGGCTATTTTATGAGCTTCTAAAAGGAAACAATCACTGAATGGCGCTTAACATCAACCAATCAAAGAAAGCAATAAACACTCCTATTTTTTTGTTAGTATTTTTCATGAAATACCAAATTTTCCAAATGTCTGTGAGGAATGGGAAAAAAGTGTGTAAGAGTAAAGTTAAAAAAGATAAATAGACAAATGAAATGAAACAAAAATGATCTTCCTAGCATAAACACAAGGAAAAATGCAAAGATTTAAGCGTATCTTCCGTTAATTTTTTGGGGGTACCTGAAATGCAAAATCTTTGACCTCCTTAGGGTCGGTGAAGTTGATGTCGCGGGAAGCTAATATTTTACAGATTTCTTATTTGTACCACGGACTAACTTTTGGATACTCCTACCCTACAAAACTGAACTCTGAAAAAAAGTTTTTTTTTCATTCCACCCTAATACACACAGTCAACGACATTTGGCATCCTTCAGACGTTTCAAGCTAAGACTAAAAATATTCCTATATTTATTAACAACAAATGACTTGACCGTTTTTAATCATACTTATTTTGTATTTTCCTTCCAAACATTCACTAAAATTACACTAAATATTACATACATTTTTTACAAATGCAAACCCGCCAGGTTAGCCTAGTGGTACACATCCGGGATATTAATATCAAGGTATTGGATTCGAGTCCCGACTCGGACTTTGGATTTCAACAATTAACGTGTTTCTCTGGGTCTTCGTTGGTGGGGTAGTGGTTCCTTCCATTACATGACCTTTGCCATTAAGGAGGAGGTTAAATAACCCCAAGTATTATTATTATCTACACCTGCAATTTTAAAAAAATATTATCTATTTACATTAAAATATTTATTATTATTATTATTTAAAAGGAACACAAATCCCATCTTGATAAACCAATCCAAAAAAAGACGTTTCGAATAAGTCCATTACCGAAGTCTTCATTCCAATGGAAAAGGCGAAAGGAAGACCACGAAAGCTGTTTAAGGTTAAATTTCACGGCTGTAAATGAGACGCCTTATAAATAAAATGGAAACAAATCTCTTAGCCCTGACTTACCATTCAAAATGTAAACGTTAACTGAAGACGGCTGCGCATTAGCCGGTGCGCAGGTATAGTTGCCGGAGTCTGCCGGAGTGGCTCTCGTAACGAGCAAGCGAGATGTTCTCGAGTGTTTATCCGTAACCACGCTGATGCCCCCTCTACTACTGTAGTTTACTAGCGTTTTTCCGAGGTACCAGTAAATGTATTGCGGCGGGTCCGGACTCCCGGTAACCTTACACGTAAGATTTATGTTGCTGTTGCTTATCATGTGGATTTCCGACGGTCCTTCGATGTGCGCTTCAGATTCTGAGAATGAAAAAGAAAACAGTTTGGTAATACCTCACCTCTAAACTCGGGAAAATTGTGAATTTCACAATTAAAGTATCACTAATGTTTTCCCTCCAATTTTATCAAATTAGCAAAATTTGGGGGTCTAAGATAGCATAGGGCCTATTGTAATTACAAACCCTTCACTCTCAAATGTACAAAGTTTTAGTATATATATATATATATATATATATATATATATATATATATATATATAACCCTACGGATCGCCAATTTATAGTGGCCTACGCATCACCAATTTATAGTGGCCTACGCATCACCAATTTGATGTGGCCTAGAAAGTAGGCTTACTATAATTTATGGATTAAATTAAAATTAATAATGGGAATCACCAGTTCGGGGCACAGCCCAAACAAACCATATTTGAATCTTTTCCAAATGGACGACCCCACGGGATTTAGCTGAAAATTTGTATGCTAATAAATGTTTATATTCTAATAACGAAAATGACATTATTTTCCTGGAGAAATATGAGCAACATGCGAAAAAAATTTCATTTATATGCGCACTAGTTTGCATGGCGCATGACCTCTATTTAGTTTACACCGCTCATGACGCCCGGATACGAGGTTGCTGTGTGGCCCCTGGTTAATTGAATGTCTGGTTCGGTCAACTGAATGGCCGGTTAGGTCAACTGTACGCCCTTGATGATTGGCTAGGTTAAGTAGTGATATTTTCGTTAAAACTAACGAAAATATCATGACTTAACCTAACCAATCGTCAAGGGCGTACAGTTGACCGAACCGGGCATTCAATTGACCGGGGGCAACTCGCAAGTAGATAGATCACAGCACTGCATTATCATATGCTTACACTACAACAATATTCAGACTATACTAGGTCTAAGCAGGCAACAAATAATCAAATAACCAACAAAAATTACTGTTTATGCGAGTTCGTATGGAGAAAAAGGTATGCAAATGAAGATTTATTTATTAAAATGTTGTTAAATATTGCAAATTTTGGTTAATATTTGGCTGGACACATCACACAGGGGCTAACGAGAAATGAGAGGTTATTTCACTAGCACTATTTTTCATGCTCTTTACGAT
Source organism: Bathynomus jamesi (assembly GCA_023014485.1). Classification (NCBI taxonomy): domain Eukaryota; kingdom Metazoa; phylum Arthropoda; class Malacostraca; order Isopoda; family Cirolanidae; genus Bathynomus; species Bathynomus jamesi. The sequence continues at coordinate 338,346 of JAJOZX010000737.1, read as the reverse complement.
GGTACTAATCATTTTTTGTGCTAGTGCGCGGTTATAAAATTCATTTAATATATGATTTTTACGTGGAGACTCCGTACGTATGTATGTATGTTAGCACTCCGTGTGTTTGTATGTACGGTAATGCGTTTCGTGGACGTATCACTTGTTTTCAGATTGTCACATGGCTGGATTGGGCCAATTAGACACTTTTTGCGACGTGCGCCATAGGAATTTCCTTTGCTTCACGCAGTTTGAGGACAATGGCTGAAGCTAGTGAAGGTTTTGAATGTGACGGTTGCGAGATTGAGTATTACCGCGCCATTTCTAAATATTTTGAAAATAACAAAGCAGTGGTGGATTGTTTTAAACGCCACGGAGTTCTGTCCGCTTGTGTGCAATGCCCGAAATGTAGCAATTCCTGTTCTTATCGCGCGGACCAACATATATACTGTTGTCACCGCCAGGTTAGGTTGGTTGGGTTAGTTAATTTAGTTAGGTTAGCTAGTTTTTTATCAGAATTACATTTTCCTGGTGTAGTTTTCTCTGCTTTGTTGGAATTTGACACACATTTCTTGTTCAAATGAGTAGAAACACTCCGTATTTAGGAATGGAAAAAAAAAAGCGTCTATTCATTTGCACAAGAAATGGGCATCAGATTCGAACAAAGCAGAGAAAACTACACTAGAAAAATATAGCCCCTGTGCCCAGCCAAATATTTACCCAAATTTTAATAAATAAAGGATATATCTGCGTTTTATTTTGTAAAACCCACTACATAATTTAGATAATGGTCATGCGCCATGCAAACTAGTGCGCATATAAATGCAATTTTTTTCGTATGTCGCGCACGTTTCTCCAGAAAATAATGTCATTTTCGTTATTAGAATATAAAAATTTATTAGTATACAAATCTTCAGCTAAATCCCGTGGGGTCGTCCATTTGGAAAAGATCCCAATATTTAATAAGGAGAGAGAAATTACTTTGTTGTTTTGTGTTTAATTAGAAAAATAAATTAATTATTTGTTCACAGTGATTAACAATTCTGTAACGATAATTGAGCTATATTACAAATGACTGATTAATCAATAAGAAATGGTTACGCAGTATAAGCGTTAAGTAAATACAATAATACAAGAAACACACTAATTTAGGTAGGCTAATGAGATATGCGGCAGTGATCACACAATAATAAGTAATTAAGCCAATAATAACTGAGGTAATGAAAGTATGGTGTTGGTACAGTAAACGGATTAAGTAAGTAAAAAAAATGCAGAAATGAGCAAATAAACAAGCAGATACAAATACGGTAAGAACACTGAATACGGTAAAATAATTGAACGGGCCTACTGTAGTCGTAGTGGGAAAGTTAGTTTGCCGGATTTGTGGACACTTGAATATAGCCTATTCGCTGAGGCTGAGGTTACACAATGTAGGCTACGCGGGAGTTGCTTAACACGAAGACAGAAGGTATGCTTGTGGCCTCCGAGAAGGTTTACAGACCTGGGCTTCGATGTAGATGGATCTGAAGACGGACTGGCCTTACCGGCGAGAAGATGAATATTGAGGGCCGGTTGAGACTTGTTGAAAAGGTAGCCAGCGGAAACTCCTGCAGCAGTGATGTTGCTTCTTGCAGGATGAAATTGTAGAGGGCCTTACTTGATGATAGACTTTGTGTATGTTCGACCGGAGCCTTGAAGGAACAGCGGAGAGCGGGTGGCGTGACGATGGTGTTACTGACGAAGACGCTGAGAGCGAGATGTAACGACAAAAAAGAGAAAATGGCAAGTGAGTGTGATTTGAGAAAGAACTCACATTTTACAGGCCTTGGTGACGTCCTCTGGTGAGCATTTCGGGAAATACCACAAAATATGTTTCCTCCGTGGGCCTGTTTCATGCCCACGTGTTTGAGTTTTATAGCCTTTGTTTCTGTTCCATGATGTTTGAGAGCGGCGAGGAAAGGAATTTCTTGTCAGTATCTACACACACACACACACACACACATATATATATATATATATATATATACACACACACACACACACACACCTCGTTAACCTCGTTTAGGTTTCGTGTGTTGATTTCACGTAGGTCAAGTTGGTGGACCCGTCTCTAGGCCTGGCTTGGTGGAGGAGCGAGTTAATCTCTCGCGCTCTCCACCGCACATAGCCAGGTACACCCGGTTCATCTGGTACAGCCCTGAGCCAGGCATCTAGTCTTCTCTTGAAGACTTCAACTTAGACCCCTGTAACGTTTCTGAGGTCCTTTGGAAGCTGGTTAAAAAGTCTTGGCCCCCTGACAACCAAGCTATCTTCCTTCAGTGTTGAGGAGGTTCCTTGTCGGTCCTTTAATTTGGAAACACTACACATTCTGCTTTTCTTATTTTCCAGCGTTGTTTCGATGGTAATTGAGTTTAGTTTGAGGTTTGGTACCAGTTTTTCGATCATTTTCCATATGTAGATTATGGTGTACCGCTCTCTTCTTCTTTCCAGGGAGTACAGATTTAGTTTACTTAGTCTTTCCCAGTAGTTGAGTTCTTTCCAGCTATCAATCTTGGCTGTGAAATATCTCTGCGTTTCTTCTAGTTTATTAGTTTCTTCCTTTTTATATGGGGACGTCAAAAGTGAGCAGTATTCAAGTTTTGGTATGATCAGTGTTTTCAGCAGGGAAATCATTACTGTCTTGTCCCTCCTTTTCAACGTTCTTAGTACCTGTCCCGCGACTCGTTTTGCTTTGTTTATCGCATCTGATTTTATGTCTCGAACTTGGCATCATCGGTCATTATTACCCCCCAAGTCGACCGCTTTCGCGCTTCTCTGAATTTCCTGTCTATCTGGAGCATAATATGCAGTCTGTTTAAGTTCCTCATTTCTACCATTTCTCAAGAGCTGAAATTTCTCGGTGTTAAATGTCATGTTGTTGTCTTCTGACCATTTGTATATTTTGTTCGTGTTCCTCAGCAAGGCCTCCACCTCATTTGCATCGCTGATTTTTCTGCTGATCTTTGTATACTTTGTATCGTCCGCGAAGGATGTTACTATACTGTTGCTGTTTACTCCACTGTCTCTGTCTGTTAGCATGATAATGAACAGGAGTGGGGCCAGTACTGTAGCGTGTGGTACTAAGCTGCGTAGTGATAATTTAAGATTAATACATGTTTTAACTATTAATAATACTTATTTACTTATTTATTATTAATTAATAACAACTAGCTGTTTATTTTTAATAAGAGCCCAGTAAAGCCTAAAGCTTAAGGGACAAATTAAATAAAATAAATAGTCGAGCTTCACAATTATTCAAGTCATTGTAAATTGAAACGATTGCATATATTTTATTATTAATAAAGGTTATTCAATTCAATTCACTTCAATACTTTCAATTCTGATGATGATATACCTTGAATTTTGACGACCTGTAGACGTTTTCTGAGGAAGTTGTAGATCCATTTTCCCACTTTGCCCGTTATTCCCATATGTTTCATTTTGTGCTATTAGACCATGATCGCATTTGTCAAAAGCTTTTACAAAATCCGTGTATATGACATCGTAGTTTTCATTGCCTTCAAGTGCATCTAGGATATTGTTATAGTGCTCTATAAGTTGTGATAGGCATGATCTTCCTGAGCGGAATCCGTGCTGATTTTCGTTGAATGTTGCCAGTGTCTCCAAGAAATGACACTGGTCTATAGTTCTTTGCTCGAGATCTATCCCCTCTTTTATATATAGGGACAATGTTCGCTCTTTTCAAGATATCGGTATTTCCCCAGTGTCTAGGGATCTTCTCCATATCCAGTATAAGGGTGTAGCTATTTCATTTTTAATCAATAGCGCGTTCCATTTGTCCGGACCGACAGCTGAATGTGATTTCGTTTGTCCTGTAGCCCGCGTTACATCTTCTGGGGTAAAATCAAAGTTTGTTACACATTCTCCTAGCAATTTCTCTTCAAAGAATGCATCTCTGTCAGGTATCGCTTTGTCACTTTTTAGGGTACTGAAGAACGATTCATACTGGGCTCTCAATGTTTCAGATATTTCTTTTTGATCGGGCATTAGTTCATTATTTCCTTTCCTTAAATGCCCGATAGTGGCGCGCGTTTTTGTTTTCCTTTTTGCATAGCTATAGAAGTATTTTGGATTTTCCTTTACTGCTTCTACCGCTATATATATATATATATATATATATATATATATATGAAAATTATTTCACGAAGGTAACACGTGAAAAATATTTATGATGAATAAAACCACGAAGGAAAGGAAACACAAAATGGTGCTCAAGCGCTTTCGTCTAATGACATCCTCAGGAACACTGAAGTACATAAAAAGGTTAAGCCTATATATAGGTTACAGAAAGAAAAAAGAAAAAAAAAAAATAAATAACATACATACACACACACACACACATATATATATATATATACATACATATCTATATATACAAATACATACATACATACATATATATACAATAAACAGAGAAGTAAAAATAATAAAAAATTAAAAATTAAAACCTTAAAGGATTACCAGTGAGGCGTACAGATTTGTAAGGAAAAATATCGATTTTTAGCACAAGATCAAATGGATTATAAAAATACAAAATTATACTGGAACTCTGCCGGGTTTTAACACAATGCTGCCTATGGTCAGGTTTCGATATATATAAACAAAAATAAAAAAATAAAATGCAAATTAAAAGTTAATCGATTTTTAGCACAAGATCAAATGGATTATAAAAATACAAATTTATACTGGAACTCTGTCCGGGTTTTAACACACTGCTGCCTATGGTCAGGTTTTGATATATATATAAAAAATAAAATGCAAATTAAAAGTTAATAAAGTAGAAGACAAGTTTACCAAAGATTTAATGTTTTACCCTTCTTATTTAAATCTGTTTTAAAGGAATTCAACATAACAGGATCGAGTTGAAAAAGACCTTTGCTTATGTTGAAGTTATTTGAAAGTTGGATAATGGCAGACTCGAGAATGTTTCTATTAACAATGTTGCTTGAATGGAATAAAACTGAAGCATTATTCCAATCAATACAGTGGGCTAACTCTGACAAATGGACAAAAAGGGCACTGGACAACTGTCCTGTTCTAACGGAATATTGATGCTGTTTTATACGTGTGTGCAAATCCTTTCCCGTCTGACCTATGTAAAAGGAATCACATTGTTTACAACCAATTTTATAGATAATGCCTGAATTATTGGTAGGGCTATTTTTTACTATGATATTTTTCACAATATTGTTATATGAAAATACTACATTAATATCCAAAAGTTTAAGTACATTAGCAATGCCTAAAAAGCCCGGGAAAAATGGAAGTACTAAAATATTTTTTGACAAAGTACGAGTGTTAATATTGACACGATAGAAAGTTCGTTTTGCCTTGTTGAGACAAGATTCCATAAACGCAGATGGATAACACAAATCACTTCCAATACCGTTGATTTTTTCCAATTCGGCATCGATGTATTCCGGACTGGCGATCCTAAGGGCGCGGAGAAACATTGATGAAAATATGGCCGTTAGAACAGGACAGTTGTCCAGTGCCCTTTTTGTCCATTTGTCAGAGTTAGCCCATTGTATTGATTGGAATAATGCTTCAGTTTTATTCCATTCAAGCAACATTGTTAATAGAAATATTCTCGAGTCTGCCATTATCCAACTTTCAAATAACTTCAACATAAGCAAAGGTCTTTTTCAACTCGATCCTGTTATGTTGAATTCCTTTAAAACAGATTTAAATAAGAAGGGTAAAACATTAAATCTTTGGTAAACTTGTCTTCTACTTTATTAACTTTTAATTTGCATTTTATTTTTTTATATATATCAAAACCTGACCATAGGCAGCAGTGTGTTAAAACCCGGACAGAGTTCCAGTATAAATTTGTATTTTTATAATCCATTTGATCTTGTGCTAAAAATCGATTAACTTTTAATTTGCATTTTATTTTTTTATTTGTTTATATATATCGAAACCTGACCATAGGCAGCATTGTGTTAAAACCCGGCAGAGTTCCAGTATAATTTTGTATTTTTATAATCCATTTGATCTTGTGCTAAAAATCGATATTTTTCCTTACAAATCTGTACGCCTCACTGGTAATCCTTTAAGGTTTTAATTTTTAATTTTTTATTATTTTTACTTCTCTGTTTATTGTATATATATGTATGTATGTATGTATGTATGTATTTGTATATATAGATATATATATATATATATATAATATATATGTGTGTGTGTGTGTATGTATGTTATTTATTTTTTCTTTTTTTTCTTTTTTCTTTCTGTAACCTATATATAGGCTTAACCTTTTTATGTACTTCAGTGTTCCTGAGGATGTCATTAGACGAAAGCGCTTGAGCACCATTTTGTGTTTCCTTTCCTTCGTGGTTTTATTCATCATATATATATATATATATATATATATAACGCAGTTTTATACTTTATTTTTAAGGTGTAAATTATACCTTTATTTTAGCCTGTTAGCCTGTTTTCCTTTAAACCACATCATATAGATTTAACCCAAGGTGTGTATATACAGTATATCACTGATTATATATTCTTATTTCTCTGTCATTCGTATAGGGGAATAACACAGGCCTGCGAATGAGAACTTTGTAAGAGTTGTTTTCTTACTAATAACTGATTTTATATAATTCAACTACGCTAATTGCGAATAAGGTGTCCATTTTTTCCTATAACGTAAAGATTTTCTGCAAACTGGAAGGGAAAAACAGCAACATAAATAAATATTATTTATTTCAATTTGGATTATGTATTTATTTCGCTTTGTTATACTAATTACAAATGGAAACAACTTTAAAAAGAAAGAAGACTATTAACGTCAATTACATATTGATCTTTATTTGCCTGAGTTTTCTAGTGAGATCTATCTATGCTTTTTAGTCTCGAATGTACGCGCTGGTCCTTTTATGTAATAATTCTGGAGTATCCCGTTTCAACATCCAGCAGTAATCAGCCATCATACTAATGTCCCACCTTCCCTGATATCTCTTCTCCATTTCTTTGATGTCTTGGTGAAACCGTTCTCCTTGTTTTTCGCTGAGTGCTCCGAGATTCTCAGGGAAGTAATCCAAGTGTGAATGTAAGAAATGTAATTTTAAACTCGTATTACAACCTAACTCTTTGAACTTATTTAGCATGTTGTTCACAATGTTTTGGTAATTTGAGTCCTTGTTGTTCCCCAAAACATTTGCTGATAACATCCTTAAAAGCAATCCACGCTTCTTTTTCAAGATTGTTCATTGTTCTTCAAAGTGTTCATCCAAAGTCAGTTTTCTAATCTTGGGACCAACGAAAATTCCTTCTCTCAATTTTGCTTCCGAAAGAGTTGGGAATTTACCACACAGATACTTAAAACAATCTCATCTTCGTCCAAGGCCTTAACAAATTGTTTCATCAAGACCAATTTATGTGAAGCGGAGGTAAAAGGACTTTCTTCGTGCCAATCAAACTTTCATGTTGAATGTTTTTAGAACCAGGTGTCAGGTTGACTCTGCGTGGCCATTCCTTTTTTATCCAGTGCTGAGTTCTTGCTCGGCTATCCCATTCACACAAAAAACATGGAAACTCCGTATAACCTGGTTGTTGACCTAACAACATACAAATCACTTTTAAGTCTCCATAAAGTAGCCAACCGTGTTCTTTCTATTTAACCTTAGCTAGAAGGCGCTCAAGATTTTCGTACGTTTTCTTCAAGTGAACCGAATGAGCCACATGAATAGATGCATACAAGTTACCGTTGTGAAGGAGGATGCCTTTTAGACTTCTTTTGGAGGAATCGATGAAAAGTCTCCTCATTTGGGTCATAGACTACAGCACCTAGCTTAAGTATTAGTTCCGAAACATTGTTGCAGTATACCAGTAAATTTTCTTGAAGAATATTGGATGAATTCTTCTTCGATTTCTGTACCAGTAAAATGACGTCCCGGGAGAAAGCAAGTTCTTTGCACGAAATCTGGATCCCAAAATCTGAAGAATCCTTCGGGAGACACAAATCTCTTACCAAATCATTAAGTTCACTTTGTGTAAACAATTGGGGTTCACCAGATGTTTCGGTTTGAAAACAATCACTATCATCGTTTCCATCGTCATCAGACACCGAATCAGATGAAGTTATATCAAGAGTATTTGGTTTAGTAGGTACAGGTATACCAGGTCCATGAGCAACAGGTCTTATGGCAGACTGAAAGTTTGGATAAGAAATTTCCTTTTTAGTTTTAGTATTGTAGCCTCGCACGTTACATGAACAAAAATAGCAGTCATTGCTGTGATTTCTAGGCTCACGCCAGACCAATGGAATCCCAAAAGGTAAAGAATCCTTTTTACCTTTACTCCACAGTCTAAGTTGTTTAACACAAACACTGCAAACTTTATGTGGAGCCCATGATTTGTCTTGATGCCCAAGTTTCATTCCGAAGTACGCATAGTATGCTTTCTTGACGAAGTCTGTAATATCTCGCCTTTGTTTTTTGACAGTAAATTTTCCACAAACATAACAGAAAATGTTTGGGCTATTTACACACCCTCTGGTTGCCATAGCGACAAATAAACAAATTTCAAGAGAGAAATATAGTCACCGCGCACCTTTGAATAATAAAGAACTATAACCTCGCAAGCACTAGCCAGACTGACTCATCTCGTGGCTTGTCAATCACTTATATACTAGCGGTGCGTTTCTCGAATGTTCTGGAATACGCTATGACGTCACTTCTGATCTGGAAGCATTTATAGGCAGTAGTTTTTAATCAAAATTTAATTGAGTCAATTTTAATGAAAATTACTTACATATGTACTAATATAAAATATGACATTTTGTGAAAAATCTGTACGTGATGGCGAAAAATTAATATTTTCGGAATCAGCGTGCAAAAATTACTATATAAGTATAAAATATTTCGGACAAGAAAACCACCACAGGCCTATTTAATTGAAAAGCGTTTTACAAAAATAGTGTATTCGTCACAGATTTTACTAAACCAATTACAGTACAAAATGTCTCTTGACAGTAATGAAAATTTGTCGAAGAATGACACTGATAGTAAGACAATTAAGTAAAATGCACAAGTAATTTAAATTTGACTTTTATACAAGTTTAATCTACAATTTGTAGTTATTTAATTGAATACAGCCGTATTGTAATACGCAAGATCATTAAAATGAGTAAAGCATACATACTACAATTTTGATTGCATTATCTTTAGAGTAACAGTTGGTTCTCTACCCGGCCTTTTGACCGTATTTTGTACATAATACAATTTCAGAGAGTTATTTGAATCCTATCTGGTTAATTGACCATTTTAACTATGTATAATACCGTACGATAATATGTCTAATGCATATCTTAATTACAATGTTTACCTACTTTCTTTTTGATAGTGGTAAATATTCCCTTCTGCGGGGATTAAATCCTCGTAACCAAAATTTAAGACAACGCATTCATACTACTTAAAGTTAACACAATATATACCTGGATATATTTTTATATTTTACGTTTTCTTTTTGTGAACTTTTAAGGAGAGACGATTTTTACGTCTTATTTTCTTTTTAAGCCAACCCGTTTGCTTTTAGGATAATTTATGCTTAAGTCGGGGAACAATGGTACGTTATGTTACACACAATATATTTCGGTACGAATTTCAGTTAAGTTCAAAAGGAATTTTAATCCAATTTTATTTCATTTTAGACACAGGATCTTCACGGGATCCGCTTTATGTAAAGCTTCGAGACACACTGATTCCCTTTTCTAATTTCAACTTTGTTTATGCTCGGTCTTTCTTAAAGAAATTTTTAAATTAAAATTTAAAATTCCCCTCTCGAGGATATTCCTCAGGCGAAACCAAAGGGTAAACAAAAACACCTTTGAGCAATCATTCACCCTTGAGGTATTAACAACCGTTCGTTTTTTGATAACGCGAGCGTCATTTACACCCTTCTACGCTAACTCCTGGTCCACTTCAATCCTAGGAGCAAAAGTAATTTAATGTTTGCGTAACATGCAATCGATCTTAAAATTAGTTCATTTTTATTTTTTACTCGTACAAATTCGTATGGTTTTTGCATGATCAGTTTTAAATGCAAAAAACTTCACTTTTTTCTACGTGAAGGTCAAAATATGAAAATAAAAACCCACTCTAATAGACAGAGTTTATTTCCACAACAGTTTCGACGCCCACTGGCATCCTCCTCGGGTGGAAATAAACTCTGTCTATTAGAGTGGGCTTTTATTTTCATATGATCACTCAGTTTTGTTTGTTGGTTAATTTATAACAAGTAATTAATTAACCTTATTACATTATTACCATACATAACAATATATATTACCAGCTCCTTGAGTGATGACTCGGATATAAGAAAACAATCTCGAAGCCTGTGTGCTAAAGCGAATATGACCATAAGGAACTTTCGTTTCTGTACAAGTGAAGCTAAAGACACTCTTTCTACTTTCTGCAGTAATATATACGGTCAGCAATGTGGTGAATTATAAAAAAGGTTTCTGGCAGAACCCTAAATTTGCTGTACACAGGTCTTTTAGACTCTTATATAAATTACCCCCGAGATGATCAGCTCACAAATGTTTGCTACCCGCAATGTCCCGAGCTTCCCGGAGGTAACAAGACGTGCTCAACACAGTCTAATGCAAAGAATTAAAAACTCAACCAACCCGATCATCCAAGCTATCCATGAGTCCTGCCATTATCCTCTAAGCCTAAGCTATGGACTTCTTGGTACAAAACGTCTGTCTGTAGCTCCACTTAACTTCGACAGTGCAGTAGTATATTTCTAACCAATTGTATATATTTCTATCCTCAGTATATGAACTGTCATTGTATTAATAATATTTGTCATATGGACTATAGTCTGCCAATAAACCTTTTCATTGATAATAAATATATATATAGATATATATATATATATATATATATATATATATATACATACACACACACACACACACCTTTCAAATGTTCCGTGCGATGATTCCTCATTTCACGAAGGTCAAGCTTGTCGCCCCTCCTCTCGAGTTGGCCTGGTAAAATAGTGAGTTGGTTTCTTGTACTCTCCACCTCATCGGTAGAGTGTTCTGAGCCTTGCGTCTAATCTTCTTTTGAAGATGTCCACCGCAACACCACTCGTGTTCCTTAGGTCTTTGGACAGCTGATTAAACAGTTTTGGTCCTCTCACAACATAACTATTTTCTTTCAAGGTTAAGGATGTTCCCTGTCTCGCCTTTAATTTGGGAACACGACACAGTCTTCCTCTTCTACTTTCCACCGTTGTTTGGGAGTTATAGGGTTCAGAGTAAGATTAGGGGCTAGTTTCTCCATTATTTTCCAAGTGTAAATAATGGTGTATCTCTCTCTCCTCCTTTCCAGTGAATAGGTTTAATTCGCGTAACCTTTCCCAGTAATTTAGTTCTTTGCATCCCTTGATCTTGGCTGTGAGGCTTCTCTGAATCCCTTCTAGTTGTCCTAATGTCTTCTTTTTTATATGGGCATGTTAAGACCAAGCAGTATTCCAATTTGGGTATGATCAAGGTTTTCAGTAGGGGAATCATTATATTCCTATCCCTTCGTTTAAAGGTTCTCAGTATCTGCCCCGTTATTCTCTTTGTTCTGTTTACTGCTATCTTATGTTGTGTTTCAAAATTTCACATCATCAGTCATTACAACCCCTAAATCTTTTGCTTCAGAATTTCTCTGAATTTCTTGTCCATTTGGGGTATAATATTCCATGGATTTTAGGTCTTTTCTTTTTCCGTACCGTAACAGCTGAAATTTCTCCCGAGTTAAACTTCATATTGTTGTCTTCCGTCCACTTGTAGATTCTGTTCATGTCGGTTTCTAGAGATTTTATACGTTTTGGGTTTCTTATGCTTCTACTGATCTTTGTGTCATCGGCAAAGGATGTTACTGTGCTGTCTCTGGTAACGACTCCATCTATGTCAGTTAGCATGATTATAAAGAGTAGTGAAGCTAATACTGTTCCTTGTGGTACAGAGTTGAGGACCTCTGATTCTGATGAAGATACTCCTTGTACTGTAACGACTTGCCGTCGCTCACTAAGGAAATTATATATCCATTTCCCTACTTTTCCTGTTATTCCCATATATTTCAGTTTATGTATTATGATTCCAGGGTCACACTACTTGTCGAACGCTTTGGCAAAGTCTGTGTATATTACGTCATAGTTTTCATTACTTTCCATTGCATCAATAATGTTGTTGTAGTGTTCCATTAGTTGTGATAGGCATGATCTGCCTGACCGAAACCCATGTTGGTTATCATTTAATTTTTTCTGAGTTTCCAAAAAGTCATAGATTTTCTGTCTAACTATTCTTTCAAATATTTTAGTGAGATGAGATGTGAGCGACACTGGCCTATAGTTTTTGGCCTCGGATCGATTTCCTCCTTTATATATTGGGACTATGTTCGCGCTCTTCAGGATGCCTGGTATTTCTCCTGTGTCTAGTGATCGTCTCCATATCCAATATAGGGGCTCAGCGATTGCATTCTTGCAGTTTTTGATCAGTGTGGCATTCCATTTGTCCGGTCCTACAGCTAAGTGTGCGTTTCTATCGCATATCAGTTTGTCAGTTTTTGTGGATACTGAAAGATGATTCGTGTTGAGCTCTTAATATTTCAGATACTTCTGTTAGATCATCAGATAAAGCACTGTCCTCCTTTTTCAAAGGTCCAATAGTCGCATGATTTTTCGACTTCCTTTTTGCAAAATTATAGAAGTACTTTGAGTTAACCTTTATCGCTTCTATAGCGTCGTCGTCTTTTTCTGTATGCTTCTCAGTTAGTTCCTGTATGACGCCATCGATACTCTGCAGTTTACAGAGCCATGCGCGCTAACTGATAAATATAGCGCCGCTAACGCTAACGCTAATGAAAATAAATTCTAGCGCCGCTGACGCTAACAGTTTTTAAAATTCTCGGCGCTAACGCTAATTTTGGCGCTAATTTTTATGAAATGTATAGCTAAGTACAATTTTTTAATAATAATAATGCATTTGTATATATTTATATGTGTTCGCTATTTGTTATTATCTTTTATAGTGTCAAATGGGAACAAAATTATATCTTTAAAATGATTATTGAGTATTCAAGAAAATTGCATAATTTGATATTTATAATTAAACTTATTTATTGGAAAGACATTGTCCTCCTTTACATACTCAGTTCAGGAAACTGTTTATTATTATAGGGTACATTCTGCGTTCAGCATTATGCACAAAAAGCAACGTAATATAGAGAATACCATTCTAAGACTCTATTAATTTTAATTTATATTAGCGCTTAACGGTTAGCGCCTAACATTGCCTAAAAATGTAGCGGCGCTATCTGTTCCGCTAACTATTTTGAAAAATAATGCAGCTAATGGATGTGCTAATAATTAACTAGCGCCGCTAAGCATAGCTCTGGCAGTTTATCATTTAATATTTTTCTGATGTTATCTTTACAGTTACTTAATTTTGCAGTCTCTCTTTTTCTCTTTCGGAACAATGACCTCTTTTGTCTCGAACCTGCTTCTTTTTTTCCTTTGTTGTATTTTTGGGACATGTTTTTCCACAGTTTCCAGCGTCTTCTCCTCTAAAGTCATTAGCATCTCTTCCGTTGTCTTGGCCTCGAATATGGTTTTACAATCTATTACTTCCATGCTGGATGTAACATCCTCCCAGTTTATAGCTTTGGAGTGAAAATTAAAAATTTCAAATTTGCTTCTTTCTGTTGTTCGTGTTCTTTTCTTTCTTGTTGCTTTTATTTTGGTGGTTGTTATTTCAATAATGTTATGGTCCAATATTTTACTTTAGTTGGAGATATTTCTGCATTATCAATTAGGTTGCTATTGTTTGTAAATACCAAATCTAGGCAGTTGTTTTTCTTGTTTTCTGTTATTTCTTGTGTTAACATAAATTCATTAGCTAGAGCTAATAGCATTATATATATATATATATATATATATATATATATAATATATATATATATATATTATATATATAATATATATATATATATATATATATAAGCACGTATGTGTGGCACCGAAGACACGCGTTTTTCTAAATAAACTTAAGGAATTTGAATAAAAATGTTTGTAAAAGAGTCCAAAATGATTTTAGGTTTTGTGTTTTCCTTTAATTACGAATATATTTGTTTATGGATATTTGTTTATTTCTTGTTTATTTTGGCTGTGGTTTGGGTCATTATCATGCTTAAATTTGTCCAATTAGACGTGAGGGCATGTCTGATCAAACTGTTGTAGTATTGCGACACATAATAATAATAATAACCTGAACAGAACTAGGCCCGGGTAGTCCAGAGCAGAATTGTCCTCTTCACGGAATTTCGTGCCTGAAAACGTTTTTGCTGCCACCTATTCTGAAGATGTTCTAAACGTTTGAAGTTCTTCTCTGATGCTGGTCTGAGGGGTTTAATTCAGCGATAGCGGTGGGAGGGGCGATTGGAAGCGGTTACCAAGAAGAGATTCGGTTGAATAAAATGGTGTAGTATCATCGTAAAAGAAAAACCACTTTAGTAGAGAACACTTTATTAACATTCGCAGTAGAGATCTACACGGGCCGATATTTTAGTCCCGTACTCGGCCCATGTCCGTCAATATTTAAGTCCCGTACTCGGTCCATGTCCGTCAATATTTACGGAGGCCCGCCCCGCCCTGCCCTGCCCTGCTCGGCCCGTACTCGCACGTACTCGCACGTTGTCTTTCATGACAAAGTCCGTACCCGGCCCGGTCCGTTCTTTTGCGGTCTTTTGAAATAATGAAAATTTATTTTTTGCAATTTTTGAAAGCATTTTAGCTACTTAGCAGTAAAGTAAAGAATATTTGACCAATAGAACGTAATAAAGTTCTTACCTTTGCAATTTTATAAATTGCTGTATAAATTGGTGTGTCGTCATGAAATTAATTACTTTTTTGAATGGCTGCTCAAAATCGATTAGTAATGAAAGTTATAATTAAAAATATTAACATAGACTAATATTTTGAAAAATCCTTTGTTTTAATTGTAGTTTAAAAAATATTATGAAAAATTGTTTTACGAGATTCAAATTGTACTTCAATGCGTGCATGCTCCTATAATATGATGTACATTAGCCGGCCCGTGTCTACTTTGATTAAACATAAGCCTGCCCGTATCTACTTTGATGTCCATCGGCCCGCCCGTATTCCGCCCGCGGGTCGGGCTGGGTACGGGCCTACGGACTTACCCGTACCCGTGCAGATCTCCAATTCACAGTACCAGTTTCGATACTTCACGTATCATATTTCAGCCGTACACTGAAAAAGTTAAAGGTAAGTGAAGTCTTTTAATGCAGCGAGGGTTGGGGCTCGGGTAATTGGGGCATGTCTCGTTATGACCTTCCTAATCGCCTTCTTAATTTCATTTTCGGTTAATGACGAAAAATATTTCCGTTTTTGGCTTTTAAGAAAGAGAGAGGAGAGAGGATGGTTTTATCTCCCACAAAGATAAAGATGTCTCGTGAGATTAGAAAGTTTCGCATTAATCATTATTTATTAAAATTTTATATTAAATTTTAAATTAAAATAAAAGAAAATACAATTTTTATCAGTAATTGCGTAATAAAATGCCTTCACAGTATTCATGCAAAAAAACTTCTTTTCTCTACGTGAAGGTCAAAATATGATAATAAAAACCCACTCTACTAGACAGAGTTTATTTCCACAACAGTTTCGATGCCCACTGGCATCCTCTTCTATTAGAGTGGGTTTTTATTATCATATTCACAGTATTCGTTTGTCTTTTTTAAAAACGAGTGCTTTCAAACACTAAATTTAACTCGTCGAATGAATTACGGTGTTGTCTTTATCTTCCTAAATGTAAATGAAGAATATTTTTTATCTCTCAACATTGTCTTCACACTTCATATCTCGTAGATAAGAGACTCTCGCGCGATAAAACTCTCTCTCTTCGTTGTCTCAAACTGTTTTTCCTCCATCGCTGATCCCGTTAAAGGGACCGCAGTAAAATTTGCCGCAACCTCATTAACGCGAAGAAACAAAAGAACAACGATGAAAACAGAACCCGAAAGAACGACGTTCGATTTCCGACACTATGGACAACAAAAGATGCGCGAAATGCGCGCCGGAGTTTTCTTTGAATCTTACACCGGGAAAGGGATACGTGTTCATACCCTTTAATATAGAGGATGCTCGTGTTGGATGTTGAACAGAGGGCGGGATCTTCGGAGGAAGAGATCTTAGGAAACCTTAACAGTGTTAGGAAGGAAGTTAGACACGTGGGAAATAAGTAACCAATCTAGAACGACCACCTACACCTCAAACTTAATATTTTCTACTTTTTTATGTCTTCAAAACATTAAATTAGACAAACTATAATAATAAGTGAGTGGCGCCAGAAAGTTGAACGGCGCTCAGGCCAACTAATGCGGCCTGTTGTTCTAACTTAGTGGTTTCCAACCTTTTTTGAAACGACCGGGGGCTCCCCTTTCATCAACTATTTTTTATATATAAAAGTTAGCAAACAATTCGATGATTAGTGAGTGTAATTGTATTTGAAAAATAATCAAAATACAATTAATACAATTGACATTTAGTAATAATAATGTTAATTTTGCATTACAATTGCTACAATAGAGTTAATACTTAAGTTTGCGTGTCATTCATCCTTCATTTTAGTGCTCGCCTCCCGCACCTTTTACTTTCAACGTTCCCGTAAACTTTACAAACGCCAATTTAGTGGGGAGGAGGGTGCGGTACTGTCCTCATTGTGAACCACTGCTCAAACTCCTAAATCAGACATGTCAACATTCACGGATTTTAAGTCTAATAATTAATACAATCGGGATGGAATGAGAAATATCACGGATTTTCATACTTCAAGGTCGACGTCTCTGCTAACTTATTATTATTACCAGAATCATCGGGGTTCGAACCCACGACCTCAGTGTCGTCGCTTCGTTTATAGGGAAACAGTGTTACCCACTGAGATATGGACGCTGGTTAAGTAGGTTATTCACATAAATTAAATTATAATTCCTTCAAAGGAATTTTGAAGATAAATTTTTATTTTCACATAATCTGTTTGGATCACCTGAAGATCAGGGCCCCCAGCCTTCTTTAGTTAGCTTTATAAGGCTAACTAACGAAAATATCATGACCCACCTAACCAATCGTCAAGGGCGTACAGTTGACCTAACGATTGGTTAGGTTAGGTCGTGATATTTTCGTTAGTTAGCCTTATAAGGCTAATTAGAGAAGGCTGAGGGCCCTGTTCTTTAGGTGATCCATCTGTTTTGTCACCTCAAAATCTGCGAACGTTATAAGTCACGTGCCATGTCATTAAGGTAGTCTTTCCTAAACTGAGAAGGGGCGCCCCTCCTCGGGCCGCAAGACCTACTGAAAGGGGCCGGAGAGGAGGTTAGCAAAGGAAAAATCAAAATGTGGCTAGTTTCGATCATTTAATTACTATATCGGGTATCATATGTGAAAATGGCTTAGAAAACATGCCATGTGGTACATTAAGAAATGAAAAGTTCATTTTTAATGCTACCTCACCTCATTATGGTACCAGTAAATTACACACTCCATAAATACCATTTGCCAAATAAATAAGAAAATGAGAAAGGATTAATTTTAGTTTGAAGGGGTCCTTCATTCAAAAAAAAAGTCTGCAAACGCCGAATTAAGGCAATTATTTAGAAAAAATACTTTTAATTTATTTTTTCTTAATAATTTATTAATTTTTTCTTTAATCATTTGGTGCCAATTTTGCTACTTTCATCTTAAGAAATGCACTTAGAAATTATTAGTTAATCATTATTTAAGTTTATCCTCCAATTTTGATTTCATTTTCTTTAATTAATTTCGTTTTCTTTGTCTAATTCAGTGGACAACTTTTAAATTCTCACCACTTCCGATACAGCATATCACGGAATTGAGAAGCCTGCAAAGATCAAGGGACGAGAAAATAAGTCCAATTTGAACGTCTGCGAGTTAAAGACGGAGATTGAGGAAATATGGTGCAGACGTGTTGTGAATATTGCGCAAACAGACAAATAAAGACTAAAAACATCATTTTTGTCAAGTACATTTTAAGAGTTTAGGATAGTTCGGTCTTTAAATAGTTTTTGTTATATATAACCTTGGTTTGGCTTCCGCCCGAATTGTTCATTCTGACGAAGGTTAAGCTTTACACTCCACCTTAGACCTACAGTTTAATGTGGAATCCGAACCACGCCTCACCAGCAGCTCAGCGTCTTAACCACGAGGCAACCTGGGGTACCCATTTATTTACCAACCAATTTTTTTTATCGTGTGGAATTATGAACAGCTGGGTTTGCTGTGCGGCGCCTGCCGTCACCGGGTCTCGATCCCGGGCCCGATAGATTCTTAGTCAGCGACGCTAACCACTACACCACCGAGGCACACCACCTGTCTTTCGTGAAATAATTTTCATATATATATATATATATATATATATATATATATATATATATATATATATATATATAATCATACTTCTCTCCCTATTCTTTACTACATATACATGCATCTTACACACTACATAATCTTTTCAAAATTTAAAAAAATGGCAACAACTTCAACAGCCTCGGAGTCCCCCGGGGAGAGGACCATAAATGTCCCCACTTCTGGCTACCCCGCTGCCGATACCGGGAACGCAGACCCGGGTAGCGGGATTGGATCTGCTACCGCCCATTCGAGATGTTCTGGACCTCTGCCTGATTCGCTTCATAAACTTCTGCAACATTCGTGGCCTCTCCTTAAATTTTCAATTATTGAATACCACCTCTCCTGCTCCAAACCTCACCTTCTCTTCCTCACTGAAACTCGGTGTCTGGGACAACTGACAGTAACACGCTTAGGGTACTAACAGCACAAACTTTGGACACCAGCAAGGAACAACATCACTCATATACAAACAATATATTCGCTCAGTTATGGACTATACTAGCCCATGCTGGGCAACCATTATCTCAAACACACACACACACATAAACACCTTACAGACAATACAAAATAACGCACTTCGTATCATTACAGGATGCATTCAAACAACACCAATAGAACACCTGCACACAGAAACAAAAATACTGAAAGTTAGGGAACATTTAGACATGAGGGGAACACACTTCATGGCAGCAGCGACAACTAACCCACAACACCCTTGCCACTACATTTACAATCATGCACCAACACCTCGCACCATTAAAGTAACACTAGAGAGACATTATAACCAAATACTCCATTCCATACCACGCCCCACAGACATCACACAGTACAGAAAACACACACGCACCTAACCCACAAAGCACTGACACGACTTGGTCCGAATACATCCTAGGTGACCAGCCTGAGAAGATCGGATCGAGTTAACTTAGTACGATTCCAATGTGGACATCACCCCAACTTACAGACACTAGACAACTCCACAGACGACACCTACCACCTGTGCCAGGACACACCACAAACAATTGAACACATTATGACAGACTGTACCGCTCTAGCACAACAACGAACATAACACAACATCACTAGTGCGCTGAACCTCTGGTTCACTCCGGAGAGGGCGATCAATTACCTGCGTGCCACCGGCTTGCTCGATCAGGGTGGGCTGATCGGCTAACAACATCAACAACAACTGACAGTAACCACTTTTCTATACCTTCTTACTTTCTCTATACTCAATTTCACTCCAAAGGTGGATGTTGCGTATATGTACGCAATGACCTAACTTGTTCTCGTATTCCCGAAGTCGAATCCTACGAATTCTATACCCTATACCAAAATTCTTTGACTACCTCATTTCCAAAGTGGAATACATTCTTTCTCACTTTCCCTTTGCTGAAATCTCCATTTTGGGAGATTTCAATGTTCACCACCACCACCTTTGTTTTTCCTCTCATTTCACTAACATCCCTGGTGAACTAGCTTACAACTTTTCTAGCCTGAATGACCTAGAATAGATTGTAAATGTACAGTACTCTACTCGTATCCCCGATCGCCTTGGAGATAGGCCTAACATTCTGGATTTATTTCTCACCTTTCATCCTTCTTTGTTAAACTTTTTTCTTCGTTGGGCTCCTCCGACCACAATCTTATATCCGTTTCCTGTCCTATCGCTCCAATTCGGCCTTTGGATCCTCCCAAGAGGAGGCACTTTGGCGTCACTGATTGGGATGCCCTTAGGCAGTACTTCTCCGATTTCCCACGGAATAATTACTGTTTCTGTGGCCGGGGCCTTTCCGAGCGTGTTGAGGGCATTACGGAAGTGATTCTCTCGGGCATGGAGGCGTACATTCTATATTCTATTCCTACTACTAATGCAAAAAGACCTTGGTTTAACTTTACTTCTGCTAATGCTATCCGCAACATAGAGGAGTCTTTCAGAAGGTACCGTAGCCATCCAACTCCTGACTCTCACTCAACTCATATTTCTGCCCAGAATCGTGCAAAAACTGTTCTCAGACTCACCAAAAATCATAGACATCAACGTAGAATTTCTTGACTTGCTTTTAAGTACTGAATTTTACCGAGCCATTCGCCAGGCAATTCTCATATTATTAACATTACGTGCGACTACATGCACAGTTGAGAGGTCGTTCAGTACCAAGTTTGTCTATTTTTTATTGCAAATATTTTGGTATGTGAATGAACGTAATGTGTTCACAAATGAATACAATTTTCATTATTAAAGCTCATGATTCACTTTACATTTCTTTAAACTGGATTATTTCTTGTTACCCTACTCGTGTCCATTATTTTAGGTTGAGATGCTTAACATCGTAATTAAACTAAATATTTGTAGTAATTTTTATTAATACTGTAAATTTGTGTTTGCGTTTAAGCACACATAACACGTATTCTTTTAGTCCGTTGCCTTACACAGTTACACTGTTACTAAAAGCTGATTCCCTATATACGTGTTTTGCCCTCCTCGAAAATGTTTCTGTGGGCGCTCATGTCCATCAGTGTGTCTGAGAATGCTTGAAATTTCGTTGCAATATCATGGTTAATTTCGGTTATTATTGTCCAGTGAAAAGCTGTTATTTCTCTCAGGAATTTTAGTTTGTTATTATAGCTGTAAGATGTATAGTCAACTTTTATAGTTTTCTTTGCTGAGAAATGGGTAGGCGAGTGATCCGTGATATTTAATAATTATGATATTTAATTATTCTTGAGATACAGTTAAGCGGGGACCGCACCCAGATCTCATCTAGCAGAGTTTAATTTTTAATATCATTGTGAAGTCTAGTTGGCTTTGTAATAGCTAATCAGTGTTGCCAACTTGGTCTTTTTAAGACCAGATCTAGTTTATTTAGATTTAGATTTTTTTCTTTCTCAGTTAGTCTTAAACTAGTCTTTTTCTTCATCCAGGTATTCGATTCATGTTAAACGTTTTTTTATATATTTTTCTATTCAAATTTTATGTTAATCATGGTTTCAAACAGGCTGGACCAGTGGACCATGTGTCAAATTTCGCGTTGAAATATGTTCTCTGACGTGTTTGTTTCGTCTGTATAAGTAAGTTAGATCTTCATTTTCCAGCGGTGCCACATACCCAGAAAAGTGTAAAAAAATATTCCCTAAATATCTAGAATTGGCATTTTTTAGCAAGGATTTGGCACCGTCTGTCTAAAATATTTAGACAGTGGGTTCAGGAATTCTTGAAATATACTCCCGACGGCATAAGTGATCGAAGTATATTAGAAATCAATTAAAAACTATTGGAACCAAAATCGTACGCCCGCCAGAGTACTGACACTCAATTTCTTCCAGCCACTGGAAATTCTGGGCGACAATGTTATACTCTTCTTTTGACGCGCCTTGATGCCGGCGAAAAGAGCTTGAGTCGTCATCTTAGTTTGTTCGAAGATATCCTACGAGTAATACGTATCGGTTTGACTCCGTAATTTTAGCCTGTTATTATTATTATTAACTTCGTTTTATAATAAAATGCCGAAATTTAACATCATGAACTAATGATTCTAATAAATGCTGAATTCTTTGAAGATCTAGAATTTATTTTAAGCTCTTTGTTCTCAGTCAGTAGAACTTTTATCATATATCTCTCGCCGATTCACTTGTACTCGTATATAGAGGTTAAGCTTCACGCCTCACTCTAATTTTCACTTGTAGTTCCACCTATATATATATATTTATACTCGGGTGTTAATCGTTGACCCAAGTGTTTGAGAACGCCATTGTGGATTGTCTTACACGAGGAGAACCATCCAGGGGTAGCTATTTAGATTGACTTGGAATTTAATTAACGTTCGTCAAGTTGAACCTTCGACAGGTTGACTGGGGTTATCAGCTTGAAACGAGTTAATTGCGATTCACGAGCTTAATCTGACTAGCGGTATATATTGTGGAACAACCAACTGCATAACGCCGCAAACTAAATCGATACTTTATAGTTAGGCTTGTAAAGACTAACTTATTTATCAATCTAAATTAAACTGATTTAAATCTAATCAACTTCAGTCTAAATTAAACAAAGTTAAATCTATCATACCAAGTTTAAGCTTGCCTTAAGAATTATTTCCTTTAAGTGAATATAATTTAAACATTTAATAGCGTCCAAGTAGTGGGAACCCTAAGTTTTAATTTAAACGATACCTTTTCGAACCTGAGGTAAGGGTGGACGCGGGTAGCCGTCGGGATGCCCTTTTAGGCTGCTGAATTTTCCACACCGTCGCACTTCTCGATCGGTTTTCGTTGGATTACAAGTTTATAACTTGTTCAGTAGATCCGTCGGTACTCGAGCATCTCGATTTGTACATTAATTGTTAGTTGTTGTTTAAGAAGTGTTAGAATACTTACTCTATCTTAATTATATAATGTGAAGATAAGACCTAATAGTTATCGGAACGTGTTTCTTCTTAAGAATTTGAGTGATATTACAACCCATAAAAAATTTAACATGTCAAAGTAGACTTATGTTCAGAAATTTAGGAAGGAGTGGCTGAAAGATCCCACGTGTAAAGAATGGATTAGAGAGGAACCAGGAAATTCAACCAAGGCATACTGTAGGTATTGCAAAATCTCTCTTCTAGCAAGATATGCTGACATCAAACAACATACTAGTACAAAGAGAGAGACTGCTTATAGTTCTTTGTTAGCATCAACCAGTCGGAAGAAGTTAGATTTTCCAAAGAAATCCATAGGCCTAAGTGATGAAACTAGCATAGCTGAGGCAAGACAAGCATTATTTATTGCCGAACATTGCTCTTTGAATGCATGCGATCACTTAACTGATTTGTGCAAGATCATTTTGTGACAGTAATATTGCTCGCCAAATGAAATTTCACCGTACAAAGTGTAGTGCTTTAATGAAAAATATTTTGTATCCATATTTTTTGAACGAGTTAAAGGGTGACATTGGAGATGAAGGGTACAGTATTCTTTTAGATGAATCTACAGACATTAGTGTCACTAAATATTTAGGGATGGCTATGATATATTTTAGCATCTCAAAAGAAGATAGTGTCAACTTTTCTTGAGTTAGCCATAGTTGAAGAATGCACAGCTGATGCCATAGTTAATGTGCTAAAATCAACTTTGGAGAAGTGCTGCTTGAATTTCACAAAAATGATTGGAATTGGAACTGATAATGCAAGTGTTATGACTGGGGTTAATAACGGATTGTATGTAAAACTGAAAGCAGAACTACTTTCATTAATACTAGTCAGGTGCCTCTGTCACTCGCTGCAATTAGCTACCTCTAGTGCTGTGAATGAAACACTGCCTCGCAACTTAGACTTCATGGTTAGAGAAACCTATAACTCGTTCAGTAGGTCTCACTCACGTCAACTAGCCTACAAAAGGCTTTACAGTGCTATCAATGAGGGACACTGTCCGCTAAAGATTGTTCAAGCATGTCATACTAGATGGTTATCAATTGCTTCTGCTGTAACGCGAATCTGTGATCAATGGATTGAATTGAGGTGTCACTTTGAAGTAACTCGGAGGGAAGAAAAATGCTACACCTCTGAAATGTATAATATGTTCTGTGATGCTGCTGGAGAGAACCCTTTCAAAGAGCTGTCAACTTTTGCTAGACATGTTCTATGCATACCACACTCCAATGCAGAAGTGGAAAGGATTTTCAACCAAATGAACATTGTCAAATCCAAACAAGGAAATCGAATGAAAACTGAACTTTTAAATGCCATTCTGACCATTCGAGCTGGTATAAAGAGTCCAAAAAACTTGCCATACGTATGATGTACCAGAAAGTGTCATCACAAACATCGGAATCAAGCTTGCTTACAGTCAACAAGCAATGGAGGGGGAAGATTCCGATGAAAATGATTTAGATCACGTCCCGTTTTTGCCCAAAGATTAATAAAAAAAGGTTGGTTTATTTTCTAGTTTTTTTGTTTCTGAATTTAGTTTATTTTGGTCTTGTTCTGACACCGATCTGGTCTGATTTGGAATTAGAAAAGTGGCAACACTGTTAAGCTAATTTAAAACCACTCGCAGTCATGATGTTGCGAAGGAAGGTCGCGTTGTTATTTCAATGTTCTTTTGTGAGAATATTTAAATCTCCCTCAATAACGCAATTGTTACCAATATAAGTGGAGGTTGAATTCTATCAGTATTTGTAATAAAAGTTGGTACAGTTGGTGGTGGGTAAATGCCTAAAATTAAGTACTGGTTATTATGGATAAACATTTCACTCGCGAGTGTTTCTGAGATAGTTTATGGTTGTCAGTTCTTCGATACTTTTACTTTCATAGTTTGAGTTTACATCTAGGCTTACACCTCCTCCCCTATCGTTAGCCTTACATACAAGGTAGTTTACGTACCCTGGAATGTTACAAAAAAGATCTTATTATTTTCATTTAACAGGTTTCAGTTAATATATGTAATTTACGTGAATTTATTATGTAATAATTTTAGGTTAGCTGTCAATTGGTCAAAGTGCTTTGAGAGACTGCGAATGTTTAAGTTTAGAAAAAACAGGTTGCCATTGTTGTATTTCTTGTTTAAGAGATTGTCTACTGAAATACAATCGGAGTTGACGACGTTTTCAGATTCATTAATTTCATTTACAGTATTTAAAGTGTTAATCGTGATGTGAAGATTGGGGTAACACGGTACTGTAATAGAAATAATAACAGGCAACAAAAAATATATACAACACGCACGCAGATGTGTATATATATTAGTAAATTTATTGGGGTTGTTTAACCTCTTTCGCAACATCTAAGGTCATATGACGGAGGAGACCTACAGCTTTACGTGGGATCCGAGCCACGGGTGTGTGTATATATATATATATATACATATATATAACTGCAATGACCACGCAGTATATTAATGTATAGAAACGACGTAAGTATAGAGGAGTGTTCTGCACACGAGGAAGAGAAATAACGAACAAATGAAAAATTAGGCACCCGCCCGGGAATCGAACCCAGGATCTTCCAATTGCCGGTCAGATATGCTAACCACTACACCACGGAGCCACGATAGTCAGAAGTCGTAATTCTGCGTGGTCATTGCAGTTAAATGTACATATTCACGATTTGCGAGGGTGCCCTCTCAAGGCATTGGTTTCTGCCCTATGTAGGAGAATTACGACTTCTGACTATCGTGGCTCCGTGGTGTAGTGGTTAGCATATCTGACTGGCAATTGGAAGATCCTGGGTTCGATTCCCGGGCGGGTGCCTCATTTTTCATTTGTTCGTTATTTCTCTTCCTCGTGTGCAGAACACTCCTCTATACTTACGTCGTTTCTATATATATATATATATATATATATATGGAAGTGTATGCCAAAAAACTATAAACTGTATAAGAAAATAAACAAAATAAAAATAGGTTGTAGTATATTGAAGGTACATTACAAATTACATGAAATTACTCTTCATTTAATATGAATCCGACAAGAAATAATGGTTTTAAATTGGAACTAAAACATTTCGTATCTCCATTTATAGTAATTTTTCCTTGTATAAAATAGTTAATATCTGGAACCAACTTCCCTCGGAGGTTGTCTCAAGCCAAAATGTAAATACGTTTAAGAATAGGCTGGACAAAGTTGTGAATACACTCACGGTTTAAGACTGTCCCCGCCCATAACATAATTTAAGAATCGATTGGATAAGTATTTTGAAAATAGCATTATAAAGTAACCCTGCCAGAGTTTGTTTAAACATTTACGTCAACACTTAGTCCTTCCCATTTAGAGAGACGTCTCTGGTTGCACTGTGGTCCACATAGCATAATCAACCATCGAGCAACTTATCTTTTGATCACCTGAGTCGTAAACACCTCTAAGTGGAAGACTCTTGAATTCGCCGTAGCAACAACGGGTGATTACCCACGAAAGATTTTCATTCTCCATAAGGGACAAGTACACGGGGGATAAATACAGGGACCCGCCACTGATATTTCTCGTCGGAAGGAGATTTTCTCTACTTTCATGGTGGTACAACATCGCGAAGTATGAACGACTCAGTATATCACTTGTCGCATAAACACCTTTCACGGCGGGAAACCCGAGTTAAATACTCAGAGTCGGCAGACACACGCATGACAGACATCCAATTAAAGAAAACACACTCGGACACTCGCCTACCTTGTTAATAGACTAGATAAATGTTTTATAGAAATGCATAATATCTGGGTAATTCCTATGCGAAGAACGCAATACAGTAGGCACTGGCGTAGCAAGGGGGGCACGTACCCTGGGCGCTGGTTTTTTGGGGGCGCCAAATCGGTCGAGCGAGCAATTTTTTTAGCATGACATTTGCGTTTTTTACATCCGCGGCTGGAAGCAAGTTTGGACATGTATCATAACCACAGACAGGGCTATTAATAGTAATAATAATAAGTTTATTTCTGGTAAAAAAAATTAAATTTAAATTAAATAAAATGGGTTAAAATAACCGATAATCTTATTAATTTACCTTGAAAAAATAGGTGTTTAAAATAGTTGAAAATAGGGCTCACATTGCGTGAAATAGACTATTCTTAGTCAAAATTTTCCCGGAGGAGGGCCCTCGGACCCCCGCGCCTTAGCGGCTAACTCGGGCTGCGTTCGGCAGTGCTCGAGAGGGGGGCGCCATTCTCTACCCTTGCCCCCGGGCGCCACGAGCCCTCGCTACGCCACTGACAGTAGGTCTTCGCCGTCCGCGAGGGTTACGTTCCTGAAAACTGTCGCGGAAGGCAAATTCGCGGACGGCGAACTTATATTTTAATAATGACAATAAGTAGGTTAGGTTCTCTGACTCTGAATATACTATACTATATATGACAGTTATTAACTCTCCCTGGGGGTGGGCAAGCCAGCCCATTCTCCAGCCGGTCCCAAGCCCGGATAAAAGAGGAGGGTTGGCGTCAGGAAGGGCATCCGGCCGTAAAATTTATTGCCAAAACCAGAGAGGATGGCATGCGGACCAAAGAAGGCTAAAGAGAGAAGACTGGCATGGTATGGGCATATAATGAGAAGGGACGAGAACTACGTTGGGAGGAGGGTGTTATCTATGGAAGTGCCCGAGAGGAGGAAGAAAGGAACACCGATGATGAGGTGGAGAGATCGCATCAGGATGGACATGAGCGAGGAGAACCTGACGGAGATGGCGCAGGATAGGGCGGAGTGGAGAAGAAGTATCCGCAACAGCGACACCATATAAATGGGACTAATAATGCTGCAGAAGAAGCAGCTATATGACAGTTATTGTTATTATTGGGTAGACAATCTATAAAACATCCCAAAGCTATAACAGACGCTCCAGAACCCGCTTTTGATTTATCTAAAATATCTACTTTTTCTGTAACAGACATTACTTTCCTACCTCTCTTCGCTCCAGTCTGTCTTCTCACTTTCCTATTTACATTTAGGTGCCATGATGAACAATATTAAGGGCATAAAACGAAGTAAAGCTATACACAGTCTAGGGTTATGACATTTTTATAACCTCATGTTCCTGTATCATAAATCGATGAACTTTTGCCCCCTGACAATGAAAATAACAGGGTTTTTTTCGATATATTTTGAAAAAACTTCACCCCAAAATAAAAAATTAATAAAATAAAATAGAAATTCGCATGTTTATTTCACAATTATTATACATAAACATATATTATATTATACAACATTATACCTATACAATACATATTAATTATACAAATACAATATTATACATTTACTCTATTATTGTTTTAATTGTTTTACTTATTGCTTAAAATAAACCTGTAACTAATATACTATATTTGCTTTCGGGGTAACATTTTTTTTTAATTCTGAAGAATTAGGCCCTTTTTTATTGTTTTCAAGCAAACGTTCATCGATTGATGATACAGGAAACAATATTTATGACAAAAAAGTAAAAAGTCAATAACCCTAAACACACTGAACAACCAAGCACCACGCAGCCGAGAGAGAGAGAGAGCGTCAGTCTGTATCATTCCGCGTGGATCCACGAAGTTACCAATAAATTATTAACTATTTAATTATCGTAACAATTAATATAAAAATTAATTGTTTTAGGACTGCATGATGCAATTACAGTCCTAATTGTTCGAGCGCATCAGCAGCTATTTGTTAGGGTGTTGTGCGATCAGTGATTGTCATTCATTGAATTATTATTGACATTATTTAATTATTATATGCGTTAATTAATAATTTATAAGATGTTTTATTATATTATAGTTTAATATATGGGCTGTTGTTTGTCGTTTGACGATTGACAGAAGGGCTTTGGCGGACTACCGACAAATTTATGATGCAATGACCAAATATTGACTTCTTGTACGTAATAAACAAATAAAAAAAAGAAACCTTTAAAAAATAGATGGCCTACATTACATTACTAGTTTAGTATTTATGCTATCCTTCATTTTCAGCTGTCTTCTAATGCGTAACTGACTGAGTACACGAGATAAGTGTACGCGTGGTGTGAATGAACTCTGAAAAGCTCTTATTTTCATTATACTTTTTCCTACTTTCCAATAAATCTTCTTTTACTACTATTTTCTGTCAGCAGTTGCTGGCGGAGGAGGGAGAGAGAGCCTCGTCTCTTCTATACTTTACTAGCACTAAATACGATTCCTGAGTGAAAGCTTTACGTGTCTTAAACGTGAGCATCGTATAAGTTTTCAGTTTTCTCCTTTTTCTATCGTTATTTCTATTTTTCTACTTCCTTCTTGGGTTAACCTAGAGTGGGTCTTGGGGTCTTTGTTAACTCTCTCTCTCTCTCTCTCTCTCTCTCTCTAAATATTTTCGTCCCTTTAAAGAAATGAAAGTTTTCTTTAAAATATAAAATAAAATGGTTTTGCGCGAAAAACAATCAAATAATTTAAGCTCATCGATAAGAGAGAAATATTTTTGTTACTCCTCAAAAGTCCTCCAACGTCAAACAAAATGAAAACCGTGATCAATAATAAAAAGTGTATATATATATATATATATATATATATATATATATATATATATATATATATATATATATATATATATATATATATATATATGAAATAATAAACTAACGGATGATTTAAAAGAAATATGTGAAACAATGAGAGCTCAGTATGAATCAGTCTTCATTACCCCAAAAAGTGACAAAGCGATACCTGATATAGATGCATTCCATTCGTTGGAGAGAAATTGTGAGCAGATTGTATAACAGACTTTGATTTTACCCCAGAAGATGTAGCGAGAGCTATAAGACAAATGAAATCACATTCAGCCGCAGCTCCGGACAAATGGAACGCATTATTGATTAAAAACTGTAAAAATGAGTACCGGATATGGGGAAGATCCGTAGACACGGGGGAAATACCGACCATCTTGAAAAGAGCAAACATTTTCCCTATATGTAAAAAGAGGGGATAGATCTCGAGCGAGGAACTATAGACCACTGTCATTGACGTCCCACCTCACCAAAGAATTTGAAAGAATAGTTAGAGAGAAAATCTATGATATCTTGGAGACTCTGGAAAGATTTAACAAAAATCAGCACGGATTCCGATCAGGAAGTCATGCACTATAACAATATCCTAGATGCACTTGAAGGCAATGAAAATTACGATGTTATATACACGGATTTTGTAAAAGCTTTCGACAAATGTGATCATGGTATAATAGCACATAAAATGAAACAGGAATAACATGCAAAGTGGGAAAATGGACCTACAACATCCTCAGAGAACGTCTAGTCAAAATTCAAGGTATATCATCATCAGAATCGGAAGTATGCAGCTTAGTACCACAAGGTACAGTACTGTCCCCACTCCTGTTCATTATCATGCTAACAGACATAGACAGTGGAGTAAACAGCAACAGTATAGTAACATCCTTCGCGGACGATACAAAGATCAGCAGAAAAATCAGCGATGCAAATGAGGTGGAGGCCTTGCAGAGGAACACGAACAAAATATACAAATGGTCAGAAGACAACAACATGACATTTAACACCGAGAAATTTCAGCTCTTGAGATATGGTAGAAATGAGGAACTTGAACAGACTGCATATTATGCTCCAGATAGACAAGAAATTCAGAGAAGCGCGAAAGCGATAGATTTGGGGACTATAATGACCGATGATGCCAAATTCGAGACACGAAATCAAATAGCGATAAACAAAGCAAAAGGAGTTGCGGGACAACTACTAAGAACGTTCAAAAGAAGGGACAAGACAGTGATGATTTACCTGCCGAAAACACTGATTATACCAAAACTTGAATACTGCTCAGTTTTGATGTCCCCATATAAAAAGGAAGAAACGTAGATACATTTTACAGTCAAAAGTGATGGCTGCAAAGAACTCAACGTAAACTAAATCTGTACTCCCTGGAAAGAAGAGAGAGGTACACCATAACCTACACATGGAAAGTAATCGAAAAACTGGTACCAAACCTAAAACTAAACCCAATTACCATCCAAACAACGCTGGAAAATAGGAAAAGCAGAAAGTATAGTGTTCCCAAATTAAAGGCCCGACAAGGGATCTCTTCAACACTGAAGGAAAATAGGTTGGTTGTCAGGGGGCCAAGACTTTTTAACCAGCTTCCAAAGGACCTCAGAAACGTTACAAAGGTTAAAGTTGAAGTCTTCAAAAGAAGACTAGATGCCTGGCTCAGGGCGGTACAAGATGAGCCGGGTGTAACTGGCTATGTGCGGTGGAGAGCGCAAGAGAGCAACTCGCTTCTCCACTAAGCCAGGCCTAGAGGTGGAGCCACCAGCTTGACCTTCGTGTAAAGAGAGACCAACACACAACTTCAACGAGGAATTGTTACTGTCCTGGACTGCAAATATGCCAAATTATATATATATATATATATATATATATATATATATATATATATATATATATATATATATATAGAACATTAAAAACCCACAAAAAAATATAAACTAACGTCCGAATAACGTTTTCAGCTCACATAATGATGGTCCCTTTCTCAATTGAGAAGGAAACAAGACAACCTAGATAGGTGGTCGCTGGTCGAACTAAAACTGAATGAAATAACTTTAAAAACTAAAATTTTTGGAAAACACAACCAACGAACTAAGGTGGCTGGATGTTACCCTTCACTCAAAGAACAAACTTTAAACTATTAAGGGTAAAGTGGTCCAAGTAAAAAAAATATACTTTATTACAATTATCAGTGTTTTTAATAAAGAGGAATTCGACTATTTTCTATTATGATTTGCGATTAATATGAGCACCGATTTAATGTTATGTTGCGCGAATTGAACACGATTAAGTGGTGCACTGTGAGCTTGAGTTGTACGCGCGCAGTACCTGTGTCGGTAAACCCACCTGTGAATGGCGGTACTTTCTTCAATGTATTTTTTTAGGACACTCATTGCGACCAATTGCGTAACCTATTTATGTATGTTCAATCCGTACAACATAATAATATTAACTTCAATGATTATACGGCAGTACGCCTAAATTAAGGTCATCCACATGGCACTCACCCACAAAGGGCGGAGTAAATGGCATTCATTCCCGAGGTGCGGAGTACGTACGTGGCACTTACCTACAACGTGTAGAGTAAATGATTTTGATATTTTCGGCTCTGCTGAGATCTGGCATTCGTAAGTGCCCGAATCGGACACTTGCGCGGAAGCGATGCGCAGAGTCCAGTTATTTGAACTTTCGGAATGGAGTGCCGTGAAACGGTCATCCGTCGTGTACGTGAATAATCCGACGGTGAGAACGTGAACATCCTTCTTTCTGATCCATGTCACCTGAAATGAATATGAATAAGTGTTGGTGAAGTAGAGTATTAGGAAGTGAGAAGTAAGGCGACCGTACCTCATTTAACGCGACGAACTTGTATATCGACCATTTGAAAAATGGCGGTGCGCTTTTCATGCTCCAAAATGACGTCTAAAAGCTCAATTCAAACACTCCAAACCAAATTTAAATCTCGTCTCATACAAAATCACTTGACATATTTCAGTACCGGTTGAGGATCCTAGTTAACGTTTGGTTGCTTCGTGATCACGTTGATATATATATATATATATATATATATATATATTTGAAACCAAAACGTTTAATGGCAGAAGGACACAAAATAACTTCAAAATTAGTAATAATAAACTAAAACTAAATAAAAATAAAATAAAAATACGAGTGATGAAAATACCAATATTGGTGTTGAAGTGTGGTGCACCCTGTATTATTTGGGGTGATGCGCTTAACTTCGTCTTCCTATATACAGTTAGTAACCGTTAGCATTACGTTGATATCAGTAGCATCAAATCTGAATAGAGAGCAATGAAATGGGGAGGGGCGTGTTCCCTAGGATATGCCCTTGGACCACCGCTTTTTACTATTTATATTAATGATATAATTATAGTTTTGAGAAACTCAAAGATTCTTTTGTATGTCAATGATTTATTATTATCATTATTATTATTATGATGATAATGATAATGTTTATCGGTAGTAAACAAACGCCACGAAATAAAATAATGACCTCGCTTGAAAGTGGAACTGGAATAATTAATAAGCTTTTTACGCCTCAACTACAAATTCCATTTTTCGTTAAACTAAATCATTCATCAATTGACAATTTATGAAAGTAGAAACATTTAGTCTCGTACTCGAAAAATCGTTAGAAAATAAAATGCCAATTTCTACAGTGGTTGCGCGCGTTGGGAAAGTAAATGATCCTTCAGAGATCTTTCACAAATGTCAAGCTTAAGAAAGCTTTACTTTTCGCTCCTTTATTTTACGCGTAAATTTACGCTTTTTGGCTTAGGGAGACTTTAGTATATTGAATGTAAGACGAATGAGTGTTGCCTCAAATAATATTGTAAAGATCTTACCATTATTCACGAGTGTGATATTTTTAAGCAATTGCCTATTTTAAATGGTGTCTCAATTGTGAATAGGAGGAATTCAGCGATTATTAATTAAACTCAATTCATATTCATGACGAGTAATGTTAATTAATGATTATTTATTACTTTATTTTCTCAAATATGCTTCTTCGACTCGCGTGCGGCTCGTTTTAACGCGAGAAAAGAAACCAACTTTATTGGTTGCCTTATAACAAAACAAATATTAATAGATAGATCTTTTAACGTAATGCGCCAAAACTGTGCATAATGTTTACAGAAAAATATAATTATGAAATATTATCATAATATTTTGTAATTATATTTTTATGTACACATGGTGCAATTCAGTTTGTTAATAATACAGACCGGTAGTGACTAGTCTCGTACGTGTACCTTTTGTACGTGAGAATATGCGTATTGAGGGACTATGTGACTTATTAAAGGACAAGAGTGAAGATTACACTATCTTGATTTTCCAACGTTTCGTGTTAATTTGATCCACGCTCGATTGACATTTTATTTTAATTGAAGAGCAGCAGCAAGTCATAGTACTCGTATGTATTACACTATAACACTAAAGCAGGCTCCCAGGGTCAGTAAAGGATAAGCATTAATGACGCGTTGGAGGGCACCCCCCCCCCCAAAAAAAGTTCCTGGATCCGCCCATGTTAAATGCGCCCCGAGCAACCGTCCGGTTAGCCGACCCTGGTTGTCTCTGGATGTAAGCAATGCGATTAATTTCGTAATGGTGAAACTGCAAAATCTTTAGCCGTTAGAGTGAAACAACATACGGTAGATATGCGTGCAGAACTGCGAATAATTGTAGTGCATTGTTTAGCTTTTAGTCTTATGTATAGACATAGTATTAATTGGCAAGGTTCTAAAATTGTAGTAAAAACTAAAGAAATATTCCAAAATGTGCATTCATATACTTTGCAAATAACTTTATTGACAATTCACGAACCTATAAAATGAATCAAAATTTATTAACATATCTCTTTCCCTTAATTGGCAATTGTTAACCTTTTGATAACTCTTATAATCTCTTTGGTCTGCGCTTTACACATACTGTGTATATATATAGTCTGCCTATTCCCTTCTTCCCTCCATTCCCCTGATGAGGTGTTGACTCCACGAAAGGCCTTGGAATCACTTTTTTTTTTTCCGTGGGTTTGCATTATTAGGGTATTATTATTGATTTTTCCCCCGAAAATAACTAGTGTTTATCAATCCAGTGGTTAACCAGTGTGTGTATAAATTTTCAATTTATTAATTGAAGGCTGGTGCTATAGAGCGTTCACAAAGAAAAATAACATAAACTGAAAAGAATTGCAACGAAGGAACAGCTTTCGTGAAATTGTTACACATTGGGAAGAGGAAAAGGGTCATAAACCAAGAAAGTTCACATTTCTTAAATTAAATTCGAAAAGAAGA
The DNA here is from genome assembly GCA_023014485.1 of Bathynomus jamesi. Taxonomy (NCBI): domain Eukaryota; kingdom Metazoa; phylum Arthropoda; class Malacostraca; order Isopoda; family Cirolanidae; genus Bathynomus; species Bathynomus jamesi. The sequence goes on along the minus strand of JAJOZX010000737.1, from coordinate 303,560 downwards.
AAGGAAGTAGACGCAAAAATGGCAAACAATACGAACAAATGTACAAATTGTTTAAGTCCAAACAGTTGAATAGACATAGATTATGTTTAATGGAATGCTCCACGTACCACCTCTGCAATTGCAAAAATGAAGCACATCAGACAATTGGCATATGATGCATTCTGCGCAATACATTTAAAAATTACGAATGTATAAACTTAGATGAAAAGGAATGAAAAATGATGAATAGAACAAATAGCAAAAACATAGGCTTTCATGGCTTCGTGTACGTCAAGTGGATGGAAAACAAGAGAAAATTAGTACAAACGGGATTCGAGAATGTTAAGTAGAAGAAACAATTGCAACAAGTTCACCGTCAGAAAACCAGGAAACTTCAGAAAAAGCTGACACAAACGAAAATGGGATTCAGAACACCGAAGAGAACGCACTAGAGAGAGTTGCAAAAGTAGTCTTAGATGGAGAAATACCCCCTGCACAAGATAGTAACATCATGAATATAAACGAAAACACGCTAGAGATTAATAAACCACTGAGTAGGGAAGAAGTGATGATAGAACAAAGGAAAGAAATTGAATCTCGCACGACTCGTAAGAAAGCTAAACGAAGGACCATATGCGAATATTACAAAACAGATTCATGTGTACATGGCTCTAGATGCGTATATAATCACCCTAAAAATGTTTCTACATGATAAGGAAGGGAAGTTGCAGGTACGGATCAAACTGCTACTTCCACTCCTCCATGTGCAGACAGTCAATTAGGGAGGAAAAAAAAGCCTAAATATGGAGTGCCCGTATTTTCACATTAAAAATACTCAGAAAAAAGGAAGAGCAATTACCGCTCAAACCTTAAATAAAAGAATTAATAAGAGTGGCAATGAAGTACATTTTTAGAGGAAATGAAAATGATAAAAGAAAAACTATCCCTTCTAATGAGAAAAGACTATCTACTGTTAATACCACCACAACGATGGTATCAAGGGCCGCACTCCAGTACTCCCAAATGCAACAGCCCATCCAATAACATCGAACAGAAACCGATCATTATCCAGGAAACAAGAGCACGAAGATTAATTATTAACTCTATGAATTTATTATACACAAATATACAAGGCCTGTACAATGTACAGTGCTTACAATAAGTCTCGCGCCTCTGTCTCGTCCCAAGCTAGTCTGTTAGGTATAAAATGGGCGGTCCTTATGGCAGTGGAGGTGTGTTCGGATTGGTGCACCTAATTGCTCTAACCCCATCAATGACGTCCATTATTACGTCACTTCTGCTACATTTTAGTGTTTAAAATACAAATGATTAAGAAGCAGAATGACCAAGTTTCCGGATGTTGGGATGGTTATGGAGCAATCCTAGTCATCATAATATTAGCTGGGCATTACATTATACCGTCTCAATATATACTGTAGACTATAGAGAACAATTAATTCGGCAAATATCCCAAATCATGGCATGATACCTAAGTTATTTTGACGCAGGTCTAAATTATTTGCTCAAATGCAATGATTGATATTAAGTAATTGTTGGGAATTGTTGTCAATATTGTTGTTTGTGATACATATCCTACGTGAAGAATCTAATGATCAAATTCCTCAGTGAACCTCTCACGCGCTCGCATTTCGAGGAAATCACGGTCGTCTCACTAATAGATAGGTTACCACTTAAAATAATGGATAAACTATTTCATCTTATGAAAGTCATTAGTCTAAAGCAAGACTGGTGGGCCGTGAATCAGAGAAATTTGCATTTGATTTGTTCATCGTAATTAAGAGTTTATTGGTAGCATATCATATGACAATTCCCATAAACATGTGATGGCCTCGATGTTGCCAGTTTTTATTTTTTTTCCTGAAACTATTACCTTCTCGTAGTTTGTTTCAACAATGCATATATTATCATCTCCACGAGCGTAGACATTGCAAGAAAAGATTCTAACTAAGGATAAGTAAAGTTCTTTCATGGTCACAATATATACTTTTATAGATGTCAAACATAAAAATATAATAAAATTCTATATTAACATAAATATATATTCGATACACATTTACGTCACGGCTTTAACATCAGTATTTCGTATAGCTTCCTCCGGCATCAATAATTTCTTGCAATCGTTGCGGCATAGAAGAGGCCAGATTGTAGGGAATGTTTGGTGTTCGACGTAAGCTCTCCCAACTATTCCTCGTGTGAGCTAAAAGTGCTTCAAATGTTCTTTCATTGCGTTGCTCTCATTCGTTAATCATTATTGCCCAAAGGTTTTCAATCGGATTCATATCAGGAGAACGTGGTGGCAGAATTAGATTAATAATCTCTGGCTCCCTTTCCTCCTCCCTTCGTAATTCTCCACCCAACCTCGTTTCCTTCGACATAGCAACGCTTACCTCCATCCTCATTCCACTTCCTTCATTAAACCTATTATCGTTTTTACTGTCCCTTCCTTCCATCCTTCAATGCCATCGTTCTTAAACCTAGCACATAAATTATATAATATGGAATCTAACACCTTAGATCTCTACGCATTCATGTTACTTGAAGACGCCTGTGTCTTAGGGGAATCTAAGTGTTGAGAGTGGGCTTGGGGGTAGTCTATAGATTATTACAGATGACCTTGAACGCTCCAACTATTTAAAAATTGTTATTTATTACGCACATCATATGGCATAATACACACATGAATTTAAGTATCTTACACTATAGGAATGGAAATGAATCCTACCAGAGTTAAAAAGTCGCAAAATATGATAGATTAGTTTGTATTAAGAGGTTACTAAGAGAAAAGAATTTGGGATAGAGCGGAAGGCAGAGAGTATATTTTCTCGAGTTTCGGTTATTATTAACGTTATATGGATACATTGCCATGCGGTGTGATGAGAGAGAGAAAGAGAGAGAGTTACAAGGAAAAGTACCTCAAAAGGCCTTGCGGCCCATACCGAGGAGGTACCAATGGCAACGGGGTGCCAGGGAAAATTTTCTACACCCTCAAATAGTGTGCAAGATTTGGTCTAACCTTTTCTTGAGCTGATCCACAGAGGAACTGTTCACAACTTCTGAAGGTAACCTGTTCCACGTGTCACAGATCTTATAGATAAAGTAATTGCCACACACACTAGTCCTAAACCGTTTCAAACCCAACTTCCAACCATTGTTACGAGTTGGGTTATCATTTAAACTAAACATGCTTCTAAAATCGACATCGTTGAACCCGCGTAAGAACTTGAAAACCTCGATCAGTTGACCGCGCAGCCTCCGAGTTTCCAGCGAAAACAAGTTCAGGGCGCGTAACCGTCGATTGTAGCCCATATTCCTAACGGAAGGGATTAACTTTGTGGCCCTCGCCTGTACTCGCTCCAGCCTCTCAATATCTTTCCTGAGGGTGGGCGACCAAAACTGCACAGCATATTCCAGGTGCGGCCGAACCAGGGAATTGTACAGAGAGAGCACAATCTCCTTGTCCCGAAACTGAAATTGCCTCCTGATATAACCTAACAGCTTCTGGGCTTTCTTTTCAACCTCTACGCACTGTTTGGTAAATTTAAGGTCGCTGCTAATTAACACACCCAAGTCCTTTTCCAAATCAGTCGCCTCGATATACTCCCCAACATACTTTGCATTTACCCAAGTTTAACGGCATTTGCCATTTTTCGGACCACTCTCCTATCCTACCTAGGTCCGCACGCAGTTCCTCGATCGCTTCGGGCGTCCCAACATTGGCCCCAAGCTTGGTGTCATCAGCGAATTTGGCGATCCGACTGACGATGCCACCGTCGATATCATTTATGTAAATGATAAACAACAGTGGCCCCAAAACGGAACCCTGAGGAACCCCACTAGTGACCGAGGCCCAACCCGAACTAACCCCTTTAATTACAACCCTCTGCCGCCTATTCTTCAGCCAGTTTTCAATCCACCTACCTACTTCCCCACCGATACCCAGCGCGCGCACTTTCGCCATTAGCCGGTGGTGAGATACCTTATCAAAGGCTTTCTGAGAGAGAGAGAGGATGGAGAGTTACAAGGAGTTACAAGGACAAGAGGAAGCCTCAAAGACCTTTCGGTCCACTCTGGGAGGTTCCTGTTATTAAACAAGTTTATTTTTCTTTCAACTATCCTAGCAGTAGTAGAAAACTGGATAGAAACGTAGAAGGCTCTCTCCCCACCCTCCGCTCCCTCCCTGCCAGAGGCAGGTACGGAAAAAGGTTGAAGAAAATACTTGACCCTGGAAAAGTAGCCAAGGAAATTTTACAGGAAAGTGGAGAATATATAAATAGCTCTATATTTAGCTTGCTCACAGAGACACCGTGCAAGCGAACTCCTGCAGAGTTACGTTATGTTTTAGTCTTAAACCATAAGAGTATTCAGTACTTTGTATAGCCTATTTTTAAACACATTTACACTTTGACTGGAAACAACCTCTGAGGGAAGTTGGTTCCAGATATTAACTATTTTATAGGAAAAGAAATTTCCGCGGACAGAGGTCCTAAATATCTTTAGTTCCAGTTTAAACCCATTATTTCTTGTCGGACTGGCATTAAGTGAGAATAAGTTTCTGTAATCTACCCTGTCTATTCCTTTGAGCATCTTGAAGACTTGAATAAGCTGACCCCGCAACCTCCTCGTCTCTAAGCTAAACAGATTTAGGCGCTCCAATCTCCGTTGGTAGCTTTGCATTCTCATTGAAGGGATAAATTTTGTAGCCCTTGCTTGTACTCTTTCTAACCTTTCTATGTCCTTCCTGAGAGATGGAGACCAAAACTGCGCACAGTATTCCAGTTGAGGTCTGACTAGAGAATTATAAAAAGACATTACAGTCTCCTTGTTCCGAAACTGGAACTGTCTTTTAATATAACCTAATATTTTTAAGGTCCTCTTTTCGACTTCTGCATAGTGCTTCGACGATTTTAGATCGTTGCTGATATAGACTCCTAAGTCTTTCTCTAGATCGGTCTCAGTCAAGTTCCTTCCCAAGAGAGAGTAATCGGTCTTCGGGTTTTTATAACCTATGTGCATTACCTTACATTTGTCCAAGTTGAATGGCATCTGCCAAGTAGCAGACCATTCGCCCAACCTGTCAAGATCGTTCTGAAGCGTTCTTACGCCCTCCTCAGTACCTACACTACTTCCTAATTTCGTATCGTCTGCAAATTTGGAGATTGCACTTAGAAGCCCGACGTCTATATCGTTAATATAGATGAGAGAGAGAGAGAGGATGGAGAGAGAGAGAACGTTATCTCCTGCATACTCTATATACAGTATGTCTCTATATATAAATAGATAGAATGATCGACACAATGATAATGTGGACGTCATTGATGTGGTTAGAGCAATTATGTGCACCAATCCGAACCCACCTTCGCTACCATAAGGACCGCCCATTTTATACCTAACAGACTAGCTTGGGACGAGACAGAGGCGCAAGACTTATTGTAAGCACTGTACATCGACCATGCAGACTGCAAATTATAATACTTGCAAAATTTAGCTCTGGAAACTAATATAGATATCATGTACCTAACGGAAACACATTTATATAAATCTGGAAAAGGCTGTGAAAACTGCATCTAGAATACTGAAGTAGCAACACTGGACTACAACATATACAGAGCGGATAGATTTAATAGAAAAGGAGGAGGGTGTTCCGCCTCGGTGGTATAGTGGTTAGCATCGCTGACTACAAATTCATCGGCCCCGGGATCGATACCCGGTAACGGCAGGCGACGTATAGCAAAACCCAGCTGTTCATCCTTCCACGCAATAAAAATTGATTGATAGATAAGTGTGTACCCTGGGTAGCCCAGTAGTTAAGACGCTGGGCTGCTGATTGGGAGGTCGTGTAATTAAAGTTAGTAACGAGGGCTTCAAACACGCATCCCAGAGAGTCAGAAGGAATATTTGAAGGTTTAAATATAAATTCAAAGAAAATAGATTGGGAAAGTGTAAATGAAGATTTAAAGAAAGCAAATTGGGAATTGCTACTTCACGAGAAGACTCAAGAAAAAATATTATCTATAATAGAAAATGAAACTAAACCTATATTGCTGAAACATGTTCCGAAGAGACAAACAAGGAAACGTATCAGGCTCGAGAGAAAATTAAGAACATTTAGAAAATCTCCACCGATGCAGAACTGAAGTAAGGAAACTCAAACTAGAGGAAAAAACATGGGAAATAGAAAAAGACTTAAAACAAACCTTCATCCGCAAAAAGCAAACGAGAAGAAACCAAATTAGCAGAAAACAAAAAATAACCCAACTTCTACACGTTTACGAAAAGAAAAATGCAATGTGAAGAGAGTATTGGTCCGTCAGAATTTTGATGGGGCCACCGAATACACAAATGACCCAGAAAAAAAAATGAGCGAACTGTTCAAGGAACAATTTAACTCCTTGTTTAGCAACCCTAAGCCCGAGAAGAAAGTAGAAAATCCAGATGAATTCTTTAGCATAGATACAAATCAGCCGAGAACAAGTTCGCACTCAAATTTATTAATAAAAGGAGAGGCAATTAGGGTTTCATCACAAATACGAGAAAATTCAGCACCAGGACCAGAAATGGAGTGCCACATTTCTGAAGAAATGTAAAGAGAATATTGCCGAGTCTCTGTGCTTACTATGGAGAAAATCACTCGACACGGGTTACATTCCACCTCCATTACATTCCACCTCCATTAAAGAACGTGAACGTTGCCACCTTATTCAAAGGAGGTAGAAGAATAATGCGTAAGAATTATCAGCCAGTAGCTCTCACCTCCCTCCTTATGAAGTGCTTCGAAGGGGTAATTAGAGGCAAAACTGCTCTCTATCTACTATACAAGAAAATAATTTATTTAAAACAAACCAACACGACTTCAGGGCTGGAAGATCATGCCTATCACAGTTGTTAGGTCACCAAGAGAAAATACTAGAAATATTGTGTCAAGGTCAAAATATAGATGTAATATTATTGATTTTATTCAAGACTTGATAAATGTGATCATGGAATTATAGCACACAAACTTAAGAATTTAGGAATTAGTGGAAAGCTTTGGACGATCGATATTTAATTTACTGACTCAAAGAACACGAAGAATGTAGTAAATGGAGTCAAATATGAAGTCTCGGAAGTCGTCAGCTCTGTTCCACAAGGTACGGTATTAGCTCCCTTGTTGTTTATAACAATGATTGCAGACACTGATGCAGAAATTAATGACAGTATCGTATCGCGTTTCGCGGATGATACAAAGATACGCAAGCAAATATCGAACGAAGATGACAGAAAAGTTACAAAACGACATTATTCAAGTGAACGAAAAAAACATGAAGTTCAACGAAGAAAAAGTCCAACTTCTAAGATATGGTAACAACAAGGTGCTACAGCTTAAAGGGTACAAAACACTGCAAAATAAACAGATAACACCAAACCCACAAGTTAGGGATCTTGGCGTGATAATGTCATCGGATACAGAATTCAGAGAACACAATAACATTAAAATTACAACAGCTAGAATAGTAATAAGAATTATCTGGAGGAGCTTCGACAGCAGAAAAGCAAAAATAATGCTTAAATTGTGGAAGAGTTTAGTCCTACCGATAATTTAGTATTGCTCAGTGCTCACAGCTCATAGAGAAAACGAGACATTACAAATATAAAAACCATACAAAGGACTTTTTAAGTCTAATATAAAGAAAACGAAAGATGAAGACTCCTGGTCTCGACTACAGTCCCTGAAACTGTAGTCCTTGGAAAGATGACGCGAGCGGTACGCAATAATATTCGCGTGGAAAATACTCGAAGGTTGTGTCCCTAACTTTAGAAATGAAATAGAAACAAACTGGAATGAGAGAAGAGGCAGATTCTGTACTGTTCCAACTTCAGTTGGACATGGGGACAGAGACCATGAAAACGAGGATGGAAAATATCCTCACAATACGAGGCCCTAAACTTTTTACTGTCCTGCCCAAAGAACTGAGGAACCTCCACCACACCAACTTCAATAATTTCAAGAACCAACTGGACAAGTTCTTGCGCAAAGCCCCTGCCAGCCATGCGTGACAGGCTGTGAAGGCAGGAGGAGATCGGAAACCAACTCCCTCCTTCGCCAAATCCAGAAAATGAGGCGGAATGCTGTAGAGGGTCGACCGTAGATTGTTCGAACCCTCTAAAAATAAGTGTATTATATATTCTAACAAGAAAAGACAAAACGCCGCATATATATATATATATATATACAGGGCCGGCCTTAGGGCAAGGCGAGCTAGGCAGCCGCCTAGGGCCCCGCGCTTAAGATGGCCCCGCGCTGCCAGCGGGGCTGGGCAAATAAATTTTTTATATATTTCGCTTCCACCAGATTCCCCGACTCACGCCGGCTGTCATAGAAAGGGGAAAATTAAGGACAGTTTTAATGAAATATAAAACCATTAGTATATTACAAATTTATTGAGTGTACCATTTAAAACAACGTTTTCTTTCTTTTCTTCCAAAGTGGGCGTTAGAAAAATTAGTCTTTAAAATATATTATAAATTTATAAAGTATGGTATTTTTTTAGTATTCTTAATGAAAGCATTTTTTTTGTTATTCTTAATATTAAGGATTGTATACAAAGTTTTGTCCGATAAATAAAATTTATTCAATAAAACCAAACATAATTAATCTTCAGTGGTAGAAAGATGCTCAAAGTAATCGCCTTTATTTGCAATACATTTTTGCCATCTTCCTGGCAATTTCCTGATGCCATGTGCAAAGAATGTCCGTGGTTTAGCGGTAATCCGGGCATCTAGAACAGCGTGAATTTCTTCCGCAGATGAGAACTTCCTACAACGAATTGAAGATTTAAGTGGGGAGAAAAGGTAAAAATCAGACGGTGCGAGGTCTGGTGAATATGGGGGATGTGGCAATACTGTAAAACCGAGATCGCGCAGTTTCTGAACAGTTTTAGCAGCTGTATGAGGCTTCGCGTTATCATGGAGGTAGTGAAGATGGTGGTATCCCCCATTAACTAGTCGCCGACGTTTTTGCTGAATTGCTACCTTCAAGCTATCTAAATGCTGACAGTAAATATCAGCATTTATTGTTTGTCCACGTGGCAATACCTCCAAAAGGAGAACACCCTTGCAGTCCCAGTATACCGAGAGCAGATGTTTACGAATGGTCAACGTCCGTTGAACTTCCACATTTGGGATATCACCATCTCTCTCAACTCATATGGTGATAGCTGCCATCATTGTCCCAATAGATCCAAACTTCGTCCATTGTAATTAATTGTCCCAAGAAATCATTTGCAGCATATTTCTCCAACAACTCTAAACATATTCGTTCACGGTTTGCCTTTTGTTCAACAGTTAAATAATCCATCGATTAGATAAATAACGTTTCCCCATCTGAATAAGATGCTGCTGAATTGTTCTGTGACAAACTCCCAGTTCTAATGCAATACTCCTAGTCGTAGCATACTTCTCTGTATCCAGAAAGTTTTGTATACCTGTGTTCAAATCCAGTGATGGTCGACCACAACGTGGTTTATCATCGACATTGAAATTGTTTTCCTTGAATTGAGCCACCCACCGACGACATGTACGTTCATTTGTTGTTTCAGCACCAAGTGTCGAATTTATCTCTGCTGCTATGATTGCAGGTGACATTCCACGTTTCCAGAAGAAATAAATCAGCTTACGTACGTCTCTTCGTTCAAATTCCATGCTTAAAAATAAGCAATAAATGATAAATGCAGCGAGAAATGAATGAAGAGAAAATGATGATGGCTGACGGTTGGGTAGGCTAGGCGCTATGTAGCGCCTAGCCTACGCATAGCCTACGCATAGTGTTCGAAGCACGAGAATTATATATTAAATAAATCAACCGAATTTCAGTAGCCATAGACCTCATAATTACAAGAATATCAGCGTTTATTCATCGGACAAAACTTTGTATACAATCCTAATATTAGACAGATGTCTACAATAAATGTATAGCACTTCAGATTATTTTTTTGCCTTTTTACTATGAACTAAAATCTTTTCTGGAGTGGGGCCCCGTATTATCAAAATGCCTAGGGCCCCGCACTTGTTAGGGCCGGCTCTGTATATATATATATATATATATATATATATATATATATATATAGCACTACAACATTACGCACATCACCCTTCTATTCAACACCACTCACCAATAATACAACAACCACAGCGGTATCACGAGCACGCAACCCCAATACTCCCAAATGCAGCGGCCCAAGCAATAACACCAAACAGGAAACGACCATTATTCAGGAAAATCGAACACGAAGATTAGAAATCCGGTAAATGTATTATATATAAATATACAAGGCCTCTATATTGACCATGCAGACTGCGAATTACAATACTTGTAAAATTTAGCTACGGAAACCAGCATAGATATCATATGCCTAACGGAAACACACTTACATAAGTGTGAAAAAGGCTGTGAAAACTGCATCGAGAATACTGAAATAGCATTGCTGGACTACAACATACAACACATACAGAGCAGATACAGTGGCTAGACGAGGGAGAGGGTATTGTATCTACGTGAAAAACACACACATGTGAGGTGAAGGTAAACAAATCAAACAGCACAGTCGAAATTATTATATTAGAAGTAAAAGAACTGAACCTAACCATTATGGACGGTCACAGACCACCAAACACCACAAAAAGTGAATTCCAATTTGTCACTTATGAAATAGAAAACATGTTAAAATTACTTGAAACTTCAGCAACAAATATTTTAATTTGCGGAAACTTTAATTTCCCATTCATAACATGGAAGAAAAATGACGAAGTTATATGAGGCGCTCCGCGCCAGATGTACGTAAGCGCCACCCCGGGCTAAAACTCGGTTTTTTGTACCAGCGTGAAGCTCAGTTCCCATACTATCCAATGTTGAGATAATTCGAAAGCTATAAATTTCATATAAACATCTTTGCGCTATCTTCAATGGTTCAAGAGATACAGTCTAATATTCATTCCCCAACTTTAACTGCGTTTTCTGGCGTTTTTTATTTTTGGCGCTTACGAACATCTGGCGCGGAGCGCCCCAATTATATATTGAGAAGTTTCATGGCAACATTACAAAAGATGATAGAACCCAAGCAATACTGCTGTTAGATATGATTGAAAATTACACCCTTACTTAGCAAATCTGTGAAGCCACTAGAAAAGAGAACGTTTTGGATTTAATTTTTACAAATAACAATGAGATGATAATAAATAAAAAAGTAAAGCGCACAAATTTCTCTGACCATAACCTAATCGATATACAATTGAAGTTAACACCCAGAGGTCCGAAAACGCATCCCAGAGAGGCAGAAGGAATATTTGAAGGCTTAAACATAAATTCAAAGAAAGTAGATTGGGAAAGTGTAAATAAAGATTTAAAGGATATAAATTGGGAATTGCTTCTTTACGAGAAGACTCCAGAACAAATACTAGGTATAATGGAGACTGAAACCAAACCTATATACTGAAGCAAACCGTAAAACATCTCCACAGATGCAGAACTGATGCAAGGAGACTCAAACTAAAGAGGAAACTAGGCGAAATAGAAATGGACCTAAAGCAAACATTCATACATAAGACAAACGAGGAAGAAAACAAGGTAGCAGAAAACAAAAAATAACGCAAAATACTTCTACACGTTTGCAAAAAGGAAAATGCAGTGTAAAGAGAGTATTGGTCCGTTGATAGACGGGGAGGCCAAACACACAACTGACCCCCAAAAAATGAGCGAACTGCTTAAGGAACAATTTAACTGTGTTTAGCACACTTAAGTCCGAGATGAAAGTAGAAAACCCAGACGAATTTTTCGATATTGATATAAATCAGCCAAGGACAAATTTTGGCACAAACCTATTAATGTACTTAGAGTTCTCGGAAAGAGATGTAATCAAGGCTCTATCACAGATGCGAGACAATTCGGCACCAGAGTCAGACACATGGAGTGCCACGTTTCTGAAGAAATATAAAGAGAGTATTGCCAAACCGCTATACTTACTATGGAGGAAATCACTTACCACAGGACAAATTCCACTTCCATTAAAGAACGCGAACATTGCCCCCTTATTCAAAGGTGGTAACAAAGCAATGCCCAAGAATTACCGGCCAGTAGCTCTCACCTCCCCCCTTATAAAGTGCTTTGAACGTATAATTAGAGGCAAGACTACTTACTACCTACAAGAAAAGAACTTGTACAACCAAAATCAACATGGTTTCATGGCTAGATCATGCCTATCACAGCTATTAGACCACCAGGAGAAAATATTGGAAACACTTTGTCGAGGACAAAACAAAGATGTAATATATACTGACTTTGCTAAAGCCTTCGATAAATGTGACAATGGAATTATAGCACACAAACTTAAGAATACAGGAATTACTGAAAGGCACGGAAGATGGATATTTAATTTCTTGACGCGAAGAACACAAAGAGTGGTGGTAAATGGAGTCATATCGGAAGTAGAGAGCTCTGTCCCGCAAGGGACAATACTAGCTCCCTTGCTGTTCATAATAATGATTGCAGATATTGATGCAGATATCAATGACAGTATTGTATCATGTTTCGCAAATGACACAAAGATATGCAAGGAAATATTGAACGAAGATGACATAGAAAGATTACAAAACGACATTGAAAGATTATTTCAGTGGGCAGATGACAACAATATGAAGTTCAACGAAGAAAAATTCCAACTTCTAAGATATGGTAATAACAAGGAGCTACAGAATAAGGGGTACAAAACTCTACAAGCCGAACAGATAACACCAAATCCACAAGTCAGAGATCTTGGAGTAATAATGTCATCGGATGCAGAATTCAGAGAGCACTATAACATCAAAATTACAACGGCTAGAAAAATAATGGGAATCATCTGGAGGAGCTTCCGCAGCAGAAAAGCAAACATCATGCTCAAATTATGGAAGAGTCTAGTCCTACCAATAATTGAGTGTTGCTCAATACTCACAAGCCCATACAGAGAACGAGACATTGCGAACATAGAAGCCATACAAAGGACTTTTACTTCAAAAATAGAGGAAACCGAAGATGAAGACTACTGGTCTCGACTACAATCCTTGTAACTCTACTCTCTGGAAAGAAGACGCGAGCGTTACATAATAATATACATATGGAAAATACTTGAGGGCTCTATCCCTAGCCTTAGAAATAAATAGAAACAAACTTGAATGAGAGAAGAGGCACATTTTGTACTGTCCCAGCTGCGGTGGGACAAGGGGCCATGAAAACGAGGATGGAACATACCCTCAGAATACGAGGCGCAAAGCTTTTCAGTGTCCTACCAAAAGAAGTGGGGAATCTCCAGCACACCGACCTGAATAACTTCAAGAACCAGTTGGAGAGATTCCTGTGCAAAGTCCCTGACCAGCCATGCGTGGCTGGCTACGAGGGCAGGAGGAGATCAGAGAGCAATTCCCTCCTTCACCAAATCCCGCAAATGAGGCGGGATACTGCAGAGGGGTCGACGGTCGATCCTGAACAGTTGTTCGAACTCACATAAAGTAAGTATATATATATATATATATATATATATGTATGTATGTATATATGTGTGTGTGTGTGTGTGAAGAACGAACCATGGACCTCGATCAATCAGAAGTCGTAATTCTCCTACATACGAGCAGAAACCAATGCCCTGAGGGGGCATGATTAATCGAGGTCCATGGTGTAGTGGATAGTATATCTGACCGGCAATCGGATGATCACGGGTTCGATTCCCGGGTGGTACCTCATTTTTCATTTGTTCGTTCTCCCTCATCTTGTGCGGAACGCTCTTCTACACAAGCGTCGTTCTTTACATTAATTATACTCTGTGTTGTTTGCAGTTAAAAAAAAAAATATATATGTGTGTGTGTGTGTGTGTGTGTGTGTAGAGACCGACCGGAAATTCCTTTCCTCGCCGTACCGCAAACATCTGGGAATTATCAGAAACCGAAAAACACCGTGATTTTCAAGGAAAGAGAAACAAAAGGATGTTTGTCTTCTCCCAAAAAGGCCAACGAAAAGTTAACGTCTTCCGAGCCTATACAAACCATAGTTCACTAAACTCGCCCTCACTATGCTCGTTACTACTCCTCGTGAATTTCCTCTTTCACGTAACGCCGTTCGACCTCAGCCGGCCTCAGTCCCTCAAGCAACACCTCATCAATACACGAAGCGAGGTGACCTACAATTTCATCCCGCCGAAGCAAACATCACTCTACTGGCGTCATCCTTCTGGCTTTGGCTTCACTCATCCTTCACCACAATTCGATCGGCGCCAGTTCAACAAGTCTGTCAAGAGGCCCTCAGCACATCCTCCTGCCGGTAAGCCAATAAGTCTTCTGAGATAATTATCAACGGCGAAACGCAATACGGTCAACCTCCACGTAAGCCCTTCTCAGTCTCTAGAGTTATCCACGTCGAAATCGCGGGTCGATAAGCCTCTTGTAGGCCCTCACTCGGCCTAGAGTGTTTTGTTACATCGTGCTAGACTATTCAGGATTCAAAGCTGAAAAGTCCACAAACTCTGACTAATCGCGTAGGCCTTAAAAAGTGTCCTCAGTACCGTTGAAACTAACTCTCCCGTTAAGGCCGCATTAGGCCTATTCAAGTGTTGTACCAATACCGTAGTTTTGTATCACCTTGTTATATTGTTCATTCATATAATTTACTTATTTTTGTATCCGATTGTTTATTTGCTCTTTTATGCATTTCATTTTTACTGTAACATATTGTACTTTCATTATCTCGGTTATTATTGGCCTAATTACTTATTGTGTGTTCTCTGCTGCATATCTCATTAGCCTACCTAAATTAGTGTACTTACTTAACGATTATACTTACTTAACAATTAGACTGTATAACCATTTCTTATTGCTAATAATCACTCATATGTGACAGTATAAAAACCGTTATAGAATTGTTAATCACTATAAATACCGTTATACAGGGTGTCCCGTAAGTCTGGAACCATAGGGCAAAATGATAAAAACGGCAATAAAAACGGCTTTTATTCACGGAACGTGTTCAATGCGTCCACCATTATTATTGATGCACGAATGCAGACGAGATATCCAGTCAGCAAGCACACGGCGAATGGTATCAGGAGTGATGGTGTTACATGCGTCGATGATGCACTCCTGCAAATGTGCAACACTCTGAATTTTCTGCGCGTAGACCAACGCCTTCAAGTGACCCCAGATCCGCGGTCCGGATGCAATCTGTTAAATTCCTCACCGACCTCCCTCTGACTCCGATTTCCTACGAGCAGAATTACCTGGATGCGTTCTTCCTTACTCAAAGATATCATGGGCACTTGCATAAACGGAAAAACATGAATTACTAAATTTACCCTATGGTTCCAGACTTATGGGACACCCTGTACATAGATTTGTTAATCTCTGTGAACCAATAATTCATTTAGTTTTGTAATTAAACACAAAACAACAAAGTAATTTCTTTCTCTTTATTAAATATTGTTTGTTTAGGCTGTATTTCCAAACTGGTGACCCCTAGTTATTCATTTCAATATAATTCATTAATTATACATAGTAAGCCTACTTTCTTGGCCACATCAAATTGGTGATCCGTAGGCCACTATATATATATATATATATATATATATATATATATATGAAAATTATTTCACGAAAGTGACACGTGAAAAATATTTATGATGAATAAAATCACGAAGGGAAAAAAGAAACAAAGTGGTGCTCAAGCGCTTTCGTCTAATGACATCCTCAGGAACCGTGACCCGACAATTCAGCGCAAGACAATTCAGCGCGAAAATACCAACAAAGAAGAAGAAAGAACAAATCCAGAGGGAAGAGAGGCTTGCAACTGTTAGGTTAGGTTGTTAGGTTTCTAGTTTTTGAAATGAAATCTTAATTTTAACAATTCTAACAAATTTTGTTTTTTTTAAATAAAATTTTAATAATTTATACTCCTTTGAATTTTATCTCCGATTTGTCACTCCTTCGTTACGGTATTTTTGTCACTCCTTTGTTATGTCACTCCTTCGATACAGACCCAATTTAGCATATATATAAATATACAAATTTTTCTCTTTTTTATTTATTGCGATTCATTTTTATTATTTTTAACTAAACTTTTAACTGTACTGACTTGCGCTGAATTGTCGGCGCTGAAATGTCTTGCGCTGAATTGTCGGTGCTCCCTCAGGAACACTGGAGTGAAAGGAGAGTTCAAGACAATATATAGGTTACAAAAATAAACATATATATATATATATATATATATTTAGGAGAAATCCAATGACAAGGAGAAATGTAAATGCCATGAAAAGTCTTCTTTATTGCGCAACGTTTCGAGCAATACGCTCATCTTCAGGCTGTTTAATAACAATGTGAAATTAAAATCAATATTGAATGAAAAACAAACAGAAATTTCTATAACCTATTCGTAAAGACAAATTTTAAAAGACTGAGAAAAGAGGGTTAAGTTCTAAGTTATACAGATTTACATATAAAAATTAAGAAGTTATTTTTAAATACATGTAGTAAATGTGAAATTAATACACTGGAAAAATTACCAATAGTACACTGGAACAATGGAGCTATCTACCTTACACAGCAGTATCCGAGGCCGACTAATTTGAGCAGAGGAAACGGGAACGAAGGATGGCGAGGGAGATAGGGGAAGGAGGGATTATAAGGAATTGGGGAAGGAGGAGGGATCATAGCAAATTGAGAGGGACGGACGATGAGTCAACATTCAGACTAGGGGACAATGCTTTAATGAAAAGGGATTCTAAAATTCTTAGTGAGTTGGGACAAGTATTACAACCAAGAATTTTAAAATTGTCTAAAGTGACATCAATTTTGCATTTGATGCTATGTTCACGAATGCTGGAGGCTTCCTTAGTTTTTAAAATTTTACCTGTTCGGCCACTTATTCCCATATGCGAATAAAATCTAGCCCTGAGAGAGCGAACAGTGCTGCCGATGTAATTCCCAAGGAGACACCTGGGGCAGGTAAATAAATATACAACACCGCTACGCAACGAGTCAGGGGTTCGATCCTTCGCTGAGAAAAAGCTACCTAAAGACGTTTTATTAATAAATATGATGCGGAAATCAGTATGATAAAAAAATTTCCTTAACAATTTTGTAAATTTAAGCTTAAATTCCTTATTCAAGGGACCCATTTCAGGTACCAAGAAATATTTTATATCCTTCGGCACTGTAATACATGGAAGTTGAGGGCTATAAACATTATTTAAGAAGGATCTAATTAGTTTGTCTACATATTGAACAGGAAAACTATTATTAGTAAAGTATGATCTTAGATTATTAAATTCATCATTAAGTAAGGTAAAATTAGAGGTCAAATTATATCCTCTGAACAGGAGAGTTTTAATACAAGACATCTTATAGTTGAAATCAGTAAAACTAAAAAAATTCATGCCCAAACCAGTGAAAGTGGGTTTCCTATAAACTGATGTAGTAATAGAATCACCGTTTTTCGAAATTAAAAGATCTAAGAAGGGGAGGGAGCCATTTTGCTCAGTTTCCATTGTATACGTTATATTGGGGTGCAAAGAATTTAGGAAGTTAAAGAATTGTTGCGCTTGTACCGCATTATAAAGACTGCTATCGAATCATCAACGAAGCGTCGATAGAAAATTGGCTTGAGATGAGTGGGAGATTGTCTAAAAATTACACTTTCTAAATGAGTCATAAAAAAGTCAGCTGCTAACGGTCCGACTGGTGATCCCATCCCTACCCCATCAATTTGTTGGTAAACCTTATTGTTGAAAGTGAAATAGCATTGTTTGAAGACCAATTCTAAAAGTTCCTTCAAATGAGACAATGAAAAACCATGAAAATTATCAACTGAGCTAAAAACCCTATCTAAAATAATGGCAATAGTTTCAGATACAGGTACATTTGTGAAAAGTGACTTTACATCAAAACTGACAAAAAACTTTTTTGAATCGAAGTTTTTACCCAGGAGTTCTTTTTGGAATTCAAACGAGTTATTTATAGTGTAAACATTTTTCGCAAAGGGGGACAGGAGACGAACAACAAATTTTGCCAATTGAAAGGTGGGTAAGTTATACGAAGCTAAAATAGGACGGAGAGGTGTTCCAGCTTTATGGATTTTAGGCAGACAGTATAATTGAGCAAGATTAGCACCAGATGCGAACAACTGAGAGTAAGTATCATTTTTTATTATCTTTAAGGACTTTAGTCGTGACAGAAATCTATTAACCTGGTCTTCTAACCTTACAATGACTTTATTTACCTGAAATGGGTCCCTTGAATAAGGAATTTAAGCTTAAATTTACAAAATTGTTAAGGAAATTTTTTTATCATACTGATTTCCGCATCATATTTATTAATAAAACGTCTTTAGGTAGCTTTTTCTCAGCGAAGGATCGAACCCCTGACTCGTTGCGTAGCGGTGTTGTATATTTATTTACCTGCCCCAGGTGTCTCCTTGGGAATTACATCGGCAGCACTGTTCGCTCTCTCAGGGCTAGATTTTATTCGCATATGGGAATAAGTGGCCGAACAGGTAAAATTTTAAAAACTAAGGA